>JANJGK010000029.1:5138885-5164233 GCA_039081455.1 Macrobrachium rosenbergii | reverse complement strand
ACCAAATGTGAGTCAGAAATTTAGTTCTGTTCCACGCGTAATTGTGTGTTGATGTTCTAATATATATATATATATATATATATATATATATATATATATATATATATATATATATATATGTGTGTGGTGTGTGTGTGTGTGTGTGTGTGTGTGTGTATGTGTAAATATACAACGACATATTTATTTTCTTAGGAGCGAAAAGTAAATGCTTTCTTTGCCAAGTTAAATTAATATGTTCAGTTAATAAAATTCACTGTGGAAATTGAAAATGACGTAACCTACCTTTTTTGATTGCCTAATACTGAGAAGTAGTAATGGATTTCAATGCAGTGTGCAAAGAAAACTTACCAACTTTTCTGGGTTTGTATATTTTTAATCTGGCGTAAACAATGAAGTGAAAAATCAGTTATCGTATTTTTAACGTATGACGTAAAAATATATTGGTGAAGAAATAGATACAGTATAAGTAGGTATAAGGCAGGAAATTAGAATATCCCGATCTGTATTAGGCAATGCATTAAGAGCTGGGAAACAGATATTTTATGGTAAATAACAGCAGAAGAACTTACAAAAAACTGTTTGTACTGAAATGTAGCAAATGTGTGAAAGTTAGTCACCATCTCCTTTGAAGTTAATCCAGCATTACTTACAACACAATTAAATAAACGCTTATAAAGATGTCTATAGGAAGTCCTATGAAAGTCGTGTGACAGCTGTTGTATGGGTCACCTAGGGGAATCATCGGAAAAGACAGAGCAACGTGATGTGTACCATGTATAAGATATGCGCAGGAGAGCAGCACAGTATTCGTTCATTTTAACGAAAACAACCACGTCATCAGTTGTACAGAGGCTAAAATGACAGTTTATTCGAATAAATGTAAGGAAAGAATAGAGAATATTACCCAAAGAATGCGTAAGTTCGATCCATTTATTTCAAAAGATATATAAAAATTGTTTAGATTTTACCTGGGCATTGCAGTAAAGTTGCGACTCTACGAGCATGGAAAAACAAATTTTGTAAATGGAGCCCTGACTTCAGACTTTAGTAAGATTATACTTCCTATTGGGTAAGACAATATTACCAATCGACCGTACATTCGTTTGTACTGTGACTTACTCATATATATTGTAAATTATGGCCACTGAGTACCCCTCTGGCCCATCTACACACACACACACACACACACACACACACACACACACACATATATATATATATATATATATATATATATATATATATATATATATATATATATATATATGTATATGTATATATATATATTATATATATATATATATATATATATATATATATATATATATATATATATATATATATATAAAAAACCTTAAGTATGGTGGAGATGGGTTGATATCGATTCTAATACAGAAACTGACGTCGATAGGAATATTTACAGCAGAGTCGATTTCAGCTTATATCTCTCTTGATATTTCGATAGCGCAGAAGCACTTATCTGTTTTTATTACCCATGGGTGTATGTTATTCTGAAGGTAGAGTAAAATCAGTATTAAACGATATTTGTGGTTTTATGTTTGTAAATATAAATAAGTCACGCCTGTACAAGAGACAAACATTCTTAATCAGCCAAGTGTCGCAAACTTACCAATCGACTATCACGTTGGAGATGGACTGCAAATGCAGAACCTGAATTCGACAGGAATTCGGCATCACCTTATATCTTTCTTGATAGCTGAAAGGTCAAACTCGACTGCTTATCGTTGTATTTGAGCCAAAGGGTCAGGTTCGAATCCTGGCCAGGGAAGACGCACTTATCAATTATAATTCACATGGCTGTAAGTTACTGGTAAGACATAGTGAATTCCGTATTAAATAAGATAAATGGCATAACGTCTGTGAGTAAAAGATAGTCACGTTTATACAGGTGGCAAAAATTCTCATGTTGAGTATATATATATATATATATATATATATATATATATATATATATATATATATATATATATATATTATATATATATATATATATATATATATATATATATATATATATATTATATATATATATATATATATATATATATATATATATATATATGTATATATATATATATATATATATATATATATATATATATATATATATATATATATATATATATATATATATATATATATATATATATATATATATATATACTGCTATAGGCCCTTGGATACATTTTACATAAATTATCATAAACTCCTTGGCACTCATAACAGCCTCTACTAAAACCATCGAAACTATAGCTTTAAAACCAATGGATTATCAGTTCATGTCAGAGGAACACACAAACAGCAAAAGTAAAGCAACAGGATTCAAAGCAGATTTTAAATAACTGACTCAGGGGCTACATGAGACTACAAATACATAGCTCAGAGCAAAGACCATTTAGTTTACTAGACCTTTAAAGATTGATGAATATATATATATATATGTATATATATATATATATATATATATATATATATATATATATATATATATATATATATGTATGTATATATATATATATATATATATATATATATATATATATATATATATATATATATATATATATACAGAGAGAGAGAGAGAGAGAGAGAGCTTTGGGCAATAAAAGGGGAGAAGAGAAACATGAAGTATCACTTTACAGAGTATATTTATTAACAACTAGCTGACCAACCTGGCACTGCCCAGGAAAACTCTGAATGACAGTCGATCATTTACCTTAGAAAGGAAGTAACGTGGTGTGGTTTTGACAAACATGTTTATTTAAAACAATGAATTCTAGACAGAATTATTAATCACAGGAAACAAAAGCATTTCCATGATGGCACACATACTTTACACAACAAAAGAATTCAAAGGAGATGTAGGAAAATTTTTCTAAGTGCGTTCATCGGTCTGACACTGAGCGAGTCACACGTCAGCCTGGCGCTAGTTTGCACAGCCGATACAAAACTGTACAAACCTACGCTCCCAAACACTCCACGTTTCACACCAGTACAAAATGTTATCCCATGGATGGGTCTTCGCCGAGACCCACAGTAAATAAGGTACCCCGCCGGCAGGGGTACAGGTTTGAAACCTACGCAAGGACTTTTCTTGTGTCAAATGAGGGCCGCAAAATTTTTTCTAGATTTGTCAAGTGGTTTGGATGTCTATAGAGCACAAATTTACATGCATACAAGTTTACAAATTTAGTTTCAATGTAACATTTACATTTATATATGTAGATTAGTGTCCAGAAAAGAAAGACATTACTGTTAAAAAACAGGCATATACAAACACCTTTCAAGACCCTAGCATACTACAAACTTGTAAAACATTTAATCTAACAGTTAATCGAGATTGAGAGAAAGCTGTGAGAAAAGGGAGAAAACCACTTTCACCTACAAGTATACTAGGCTAAGCTTGGCAATCGATAGTGGTAGAAAAGATTGAAAAAAAAACTGTAATATTAAACCTAAAGTTAGCCAACTTATGCTTGAAATTAAATTATCTTCATGGGCGAGAAATGTTACAACAATATCCAAGTCTACACAGTAAGCAAGAAACAAACATCTGCTGTTTCAAGCATAGTTCGCCATCCATTAATTCGATTGTTTAAATGGGTCCTTTACCAAATATCAAACAATCGTAAGCCTTGTGCATATTCCATGGAGAGGAAGAGTCACTCATCAGCACCACAACACAGTCAAGGATCCTCTGCATCATAAACGGTTCATGAAAGCCTTGAAAAAATATTTATGAAGACAATGCAAGCCAGTAGACGTGGTAATACTGGATGCAATCTGTAGAAGCACATTGTCCTGGCAGCTGGCAAGTTTCATTGTCAACAGCAATGGGTAACAGAAGAACCTCTTTCACGAACACACCCACAAACAGGGCCACCAGAAGACAAAGTGTGTCTTAGTCAGCTGACTGACCAGCTGATCAGTCAAAACCTCTGAGTCTCTACCTGGGACTGAATCCGTAGCAAGGATGCTTTTACGTTGACTCCTGACTGCTGAATACGGAAACCAGAAAGTAGAATTGTGAATGTAGTCTGAATGTATACTCCAGTCTCCAGAACACAGAATGCGGAACATCCTCCTCCTCAGCTACGAGAACCAAGTCAACTCTATTTGGCGATGGCCACAACGCCTTTTCCTCACATAGCACGGAATAAAAAGCAAACAGTATTCCTTGGGATAGTATTGCAACAAGAGGTCTAGGTCCTGACAGGTTTCGTATGTATTTCCAACCCATTGATGAAGGACTGATACATAGTATTTGAAATCACAATGTATTTACTACAGAGACAGTACTGACAAACATATACAAATATATGAGACTAAAGATCCCCCACTGACAAGTGTCAAAGTAGGAGTGGCTTCAAAACTTATTTAGGCTAGTGGTAGAAATCACAATATACTCTTAAGGGACAATACCGATGAACATACAGACCATAGGAGGCTACAAATCCACACCTGACAGGTGTCAAGGAGGAGGGGCGAGAAAACTCATTAGTACTACTGTCCCCATATTGAGTTTACAACTATGATAATCCTTTTTCCATACATTTCTACTGCCTCCCTTAAAATCTAAGCATTTTACAGACACAAAGGAACTGGCACAGACCGAAAGAAAGAGTTTGATTTCGGTAATGTAGTTTGAATGTTAAAGTGTTTTAACCACCTGGACTTGACGTTTCTATAGACACGGGTGGATGGTTCTCGATTCCTTTTGCTAGAAGGCGTTTCGTACGGAATTCGGTCATCGATGTGTCCAAACGTTTGAAGGATTAACTAACGAAGATTCCCCAACTTTATTCGCCCGCAACAGACTCGACTTGATAGTCTGTGATCAAGAGCCATTTGTAGAAATATTAATTACGGATACACAACGAATCTCTCTCTCTCTCTCTCTCTCTCTCTCTCTCTCTCTCTCTCTCTCTCTCTCTCTCTCTCTCTCTCTCTCTCTCTCTCTCAAGTGTAAATCGACATTGTTCTAATGATAGGTTCATAGTGAGGTCTGTCAATTGGCTGTTAGGTAAAGAAAAGTGGATAAAACGCTTCACAGAATTTTCAGCGCTTATTAACATACAGCAATTTCAAGTACTCTTTGAGGTTTGGAGCGCCTTTTCCCAAATTCCAAGGGATATTCATTAAACCCGTAGCATTAGTTGGAATTTTAGTCAAAGAATGAAGAGGTGTTTGGTCATTTTAATTAGTTTCTTTTTGAGTTTGGTTAATTATGCTTGTGGTGCAAGGACCCAGTTTCCGTGATTATTTTTAATTAACTATGATATTTACTTTCATTTGTTACTATGGGTGTCTAATAGTTTTTTTGAAATGTAAAGATATTGCCAGCACTACTTGGATATATGTATGTATGTATATATATATATATATATATATATATATATATATATATATATATATATATATATATATATATATATATATATATACATACATGCTGATATTTATATATCTATATGTATACACCCACACGCACACACACGTACACACGCACACACACACACACACACACACACATATATATATATATATATATATATATATATATATATATATATATATATATATATATATATATATATATATTATATATATGTGTATATATATAAATATATATGTGTGTGTATGTATGTATATAAAGAGAATGCCACGAAGGACAGAGAAGCGACGGAGTGGTACTAGGCCTTTCGACTTATTGTCCTTTACTTAGCAGACTGATAGAAATATAAAAATAAGTTTATGAAGAAAGCTCGTATAATTGACAGATGGGGACTATAAAGAAAAATATGTATCTGGAAACCAACAAAGTTGAAGAATTAGTAGATCTACCAGACTGAGGTATATATTTAAGAGGTTTTACAAAAGATTAGGCCCAACTGCTCGAAAGCAGGGACAATTCAATTAAAAGATTGTGCAATGAAAAATACTGACCACCAAAAAATGTCCGCAGAAAGAGTAAGCTGATTACATATGTTATAAAAATACAACTCAATAATTCTTCTTAGGGTAAAAAATAAACATTTTTGCAAGGTGAACATTTTCACAAAAAAAATATATTAAACATATGAATACATAGAAAATATATATAACGTGACTAATTAGTAATTAAGTCAGCGATTTTATCATTAAGGTAATTATTCTTGAACATTTTGCTGATACAGTGGTCCAAATAATACATGCCAGGGCTAAGGCAAAAATTACAACGGGAAGTAAGCTGTATATTAGCAGATTCTAAAAGATTTTGTGAAGAGAAATCTTTCGATCTGGCAATCACTGAACTTTCAGTCCAGTTTATCCCGTGAGAGTTTTCACTTAAATGAATGAATATTGCATTGGATGTTTGCCCAGTTTTGATAGAATACTTATGCTGTTTAATTCGTACATCTAAATCTTTACTGGATTGCCCAATATAGAAAAAGAAGCAGTCCAAGCATGGAATTTTATATATTATGTTGCTGCTTTCATTAGGGCTATTTTTTATTAACATTCCTTTTAGTATGTTATTATAGGAAAAAAACAGGTTGATATTAAAATATTTTAACACTGATTCTATGGTTTCAAAACCACTAAAATAAAGCAAGCTAAGAATGTTCTTAGGGGTTTCTTTCTCCATTTTACTTTCACTATAAAACTTTTTGTGGGCTTTATTATAGCAAATATCTAGTTTAAGTGAAGGATAACATAAATCTACCCCTATTTTTCTTATTTATTCGATTTCTTGATCCAAATACTGTGGACAGACAATGCACAATGCTTGTAAAAACATATAGAAAAAATTGATAGTTTGACATTTAAAATTGACATAAGTTGTTATTGGTTTCCTATAAATACTGAATTTGCATTGAAATGGTTCTCTGTGTATTAAAACATCTAAGAAAGGGAGGCAATTGTCTTTTTCTAATTCTAAAGTAAACTTAATGGATGGTACTTGCTTATTCAAATTAGAGAGTAAATCATTTACATCAACACCAGCAGGCAAAACAGCTAAAATATTGTCAAAATATCTATACCACTTTAAAGGACTATATATGATATTAGGTAAATATCGTTTTTCAAAGAATTCCATAGGCCTATACAAGTTTGAGAGGAGTGGGGATAAAGGGTTGCCCATAGCCATACCAAATATTTGTTGGCAGAATTCACCATTGAATATAAACTTACAATCACAAATGCACAGCCTAGTGAGTGAAACAATATGACTTACAGGTAGATGTAATTCATGATGGATTAGTTCGTTACTAAGATGCTCTAAAATAGAATCTATAGGGCATTTAGTAAAAAGAGAACAAACATCAAAACTGACGAATCTATTAGTTGGGCAAAAAGTGATTTTGTTTAATTTATTAACTAAATCTAGAGAATTATATATGTGAGAATCGGAGATAGTTCCATGTAACGGGGACAAGAGCTTGGTAATATATTTTGAAAGTTTATATGATACTGAGCCAACTGTACTGATAACAGGCGGCATAGGATTATTTTCTTTGTGCATTTTTACCAATCCATACAAGGTAACGAGGGGAATTTTACTGACAACTGACTTATCTTTTTTATCTTTAAGGATTTTTTCACCGTGCCATTGAAATTTTTTACGACTTGATCAAGGGGATTTTTTGTTAGTTTTTTGTAAGTCGTATCATCATCCAGTAGGGCTTGCATACGTGATATGTAGTCAGCTTTATCTAAAATTACAATGCTATCAGACTTATCAGTTTTTGTGATGTGGATTGTATTGTCTTTTTTAAGATCGGTCAAACTTTTCTTAGAACGAGGGGAGAAATTACTTTCTTTCATATCTGTATAGTTATCACATCACTGAGGGCACATGAACCCCGATGTGTCTGGGAGCGCTCGACAGTGCGAAAAAATAATTATTTCGAAAATTCAGCAAAAATATAAATTTTATGCCAACAACGTTCATTTTGCTGTCCTTATTTTCTAAATGTTTATATTTTATGGTGGAATAGTCAGAATAAGAGTCCCAGCCCTCTAAATACAAAAATATGTGAGTTATTTCACGAAAAAAAAAAATCTTTACTTATTTTTATATTTTCGTTCGTAACCCAAAAACTATGAATGTCAGGCGAATGAATTGTTTTTTATGAGAAAGCCAACAACATTCTCTAAATATCGACATATAAAAGAATGGAAAACGAATAAGACCAGCTGGTGAAAAAATTGATAGAAAAAAGGGCAAGAAACAGAGCGCTCTGCCCGGCGTATGGTGAGAATTATCGCTAGAAAAAAGTTTTTTTTGAAGAGCCCTATCTCGGTTATTTTTCATAGAAATTACTTTGTAAATATACGAAAATGTAGAGGAAAAGTTGAAGAATAATGTGAGAGTCAAGAAAAATGGCTTTGGTAACGGCAACAGTTTCATTTTGACGTTATAAATTGATCGAAACGAAAAAAAAAGTTACCGTTGTCAACATTATTGTTCGTAGCCCAAAAACTATAACAGTTAGGCGAATTAATTATTTTTTATGAGAAAGCCAAGAAAATTCTCTAAATATCGACATATAAAACAATGAAAAACGAATAAGTCCAGTTGGTGAAAAATTGATAGAAAAGTGGGTAAGAAACAGAGCGCGCCGCCAGGCATACAGTGAGAATTATCGCTAGACATTTTTTTTGAAGAGCCCTACCTCGGATTTTTTCATAGAAATTACTTTGTAAATATACAAAAATGTAGAGGAAAGGTTGAGGAATAAAGTGAGAGTCAAGAAAAATGGCTTTGGTAACAGCAACAGTTTCATTTTGACGTTATAAGCTGTTCGAAACGAAAAAAAAATGTTACCGTTGTCAGCATTATCATTCGTAGCTCAAAAGCTATAATAGTTAGGTGAATTCATTATTTTTTATGAGAAAGCCAACAAAATTCTCTAAATATCGATATATATGATAATGAAAAATGAGATTCAGAGCCCTGCCTAAAATCCAGACGTCTCTTATGTGATGCACTAACGAATTTCCGCTAGTTTTACCGTAAAAACTTTGCGAAAGCATGTTGGAAACTGTTCTCGATTGACGTCGCTGTATGTAAACAGCCACACGTGTTTACCCAACCTCGTACGCATGGTCTCTGACAGAAGTGTGGCCTGCCAGGCCTGCGTGGGTGCGATCAGCTGATGTCATTGTGAGAATTTTACTACGCCATGGATTTGCGCATGCACAGTAGAGGAACTAAAAAATTTATAGAAAATAGAGGATACCAAACAGAGTGTTTCCAATAATGTAATCCTACATTTTATAAAAAAAAATGTAAGATACGAGAGAGAAACGTGGGTAGGATCAGCTGATTTCATTGTGAGAAATTTACTATGCCAGGGAATTGCGCATGCGCAGTATAGGGACTGCTTGCCTGGCGTATCGATGCCTGAGTTACACGGTCCAAGGTATGCTTTAGCCTATGGAAACCACCAACTGTCCGAAAATAAAAAAAATTTACCCCTACCACACGTACGAAAAATGTCGGTAAATTTTACGTAAAATTACGTCAGTCAGAAAAGAAGGGGGGTAGGGGGTTGTTGCGTAATATTACGTTAATTGGACAGGAATGGGTTAAGTGAAAACTCTCACAGGATAAATTAGACTGAAAGTTCAGTGATTGCCAGGTCAAAAGATTTCTCTTCACAAAATCTTTTAGAATCTGCTAATATACAGCTTACTTCCCATTGTAACTTTAACCTTAGCCCTGGCATGTATTATTTGGACCCCTGTATTAGTAAAATTATCAAGAATGACCTTAAAGATAAAATCACTGACTTAATTAGTCACGTTATATATATTTTCTATTATTCATATGTTTAATATATTTTTTTGTGAAAATGTACACTTTGCAAAAATTTTTATTTTTTACCATAAGGAGAATGATTGAGTTGTACTTTTATAACATATGTAATCAGCTTACTCTTTCTGCGGTCATTTTTTGGTGGTCAGTGTCTTTCAGTGCATAAGCTTTTAATTAACTTGTCCCTGCTTTTGAGTGGTTGGGCCTAATCTTTTGTAGAACCTCTTACATATATGCCTCTGTTTTGGTAGGTCTACTAATTCTTCAACTGTGTTGGATTCCATCAAATTAACTAAGGTCCTCGGCCTTCCCTACATGGTGGAATCAGTTGTGCCCTAACCTGCAATTTGGATAAGGTTTGAGATCTTCACTTCTTCAGGTTCGACTTCGACTTGCCTCCTCCGATGACAAATCATGACGAAGACTACAGTTATAACATTGGAGACAATAACAAGGTTAAGCAGAAGTGATGTAATTCTTGATAATCTTAACTGGGTATCTTGCTTCTTTTCTTCTACTGACTGTACAAATGCTTTGGAATTTTGAATTTATTATTTATTGCCTTGAAATGATGTTCTTTAATTTTGATTTTTGTTTCTGGTACAAATATATATCTGAACTGCTCTCACATCCTTTGTGAATCTTTAGGTTACAATCATTTGAGTACTTGATACGTTCACATTTAATTCGAAAGGATTTCTTGTCAGCATTTTAAACATAAATGAAATCTTGCATGTTAGTGATTTGACTTCATAGATCTGTCGCTCCTTAAAAGGCATGTATGGATATCATGATTATGTATAAGGGTTTATAAGCAAGATGTTTTTGGCTTGTGAATTGTTTAATTGATTTGCATGACAAACAGTATGATTGAAGTGTGTAGTACAGTTTTGTAAGTTGTCTTTTATTTCTTCAATATGAATGTGATTGTCTTCCTGATTGGATACTGTTTGTTCAGTATCCAATACTAAAGTATGATTTGCAACATAAGTAGGAAAAGGGGTGAAGGAGTAATACTTACAAACTTTTTTAGTATTTACAGGAATTGTAATAAGTAAGTCTTCGTTAGTTAAAGCAGTTTTAAGAAAATGATAGAGTAAGTAGGTTAGTTCAATGGGGAGTGTAGGTATTTCTTATACTTGAGTTTTGCGCTAGTAATCATTTCCTGTAAGTTTATCAACTGTAATGAACTTGCAGAGGCTTTTCCTTGAGAAGCTGTTACTAAACTATTTTCGAAGTCCTGTATTTCGTCACCTGCTCTCTTTACTTCTATTTTTAGGGTTGTTTCAGTCAAAATTAACTTCAAGGCCTGGAAACAATTCAATATCTTTTCTTAAATCGTATAGTATCTGCCTTAACCCTTTCGCTGCGGAATTTATTTTGAATCTCATTCCCAGGTAAGTGCACATTTTATGTAAAAATTGAAAATACTTTCAGTTTAGTAAAAAAAAATGTTACTACATTTTTAAGCAAGTAACACATCATATGTAAAAATTATTAAAAAGTGGAAAAGTACAAAAAAAAAATCATCTGATTCTGAGGCACAAGTAATACTTTAAGTACACTACCAGTGTATGCAATCATGTTCTTGTATATTCTAGGTGCAGATGCTATACTTCAAAGCATGTACATGATAATACAGATATCTTTATTAGTGATACTAACCATCCTTTCTCTAGATCATCAATCTGATATCTGTCCCTTGCAAATACTACTCTGAAACCTGGCGTATCTAATATGAAGTTATTTTCACTAAAATGACTTTTAGTGGTAGGTTTGTGAACTAACCCCATTTCAGCTGCAACAATAGCTTTTATATTCATGGAAGTTAAATCTGTCCACTGATGGTACCTTGATCTTTTAGGCAGACGTTACTTCTTAGCTACGTTACATCTATTTTGTAAGAAAAAAAATTTAGCAAAGCATTATCCTATTGGTTCATTATAATTGAATTCGACTTTATTCCATGTGTATGAAACAGCAATATCAATGCAAGAGTCTGTTGTAGGGCTATCTTCTTCATCATCATTACCATCATGTCCTCACTTTCCACCAGATCAGACTCATCGATCTCATAATCAGATTCTGAATCAGGGAGAAAGGGTATTTCCTCGATTTCTCAGAATGAAATATGCTACAATATATATATATATATATATATATATATATATAGAGAGAGAGAGAGAGAGAGAGAGAGAGAGAGAGAGAGAGAGAGAGAAGTGTTTTGTACAATATATATATATATATATATATATATATATATATATATATATATATATATATATATATATGTATATGTGTGTGTGTGTGTGTGTGTGTGTTTATTGGTACAATAGCGGGTCTGAAACAGGTTTGTGGTGTTTACACGTTGTTGTATGAAAATAAGCTGGCTTTATGACAGTATGGGCTCTTGCTTATAGAGTAGCCGTAAAAGTCATTCTGCTGTTAGGCAAGTAATAAATATGGTTGGGATTAAGCGCTAGGTTAATTATGTGAAAGCCAAAATGAGTCTCCACGGCTGTCTGACATTTTTATTGATTCGGTGATGCATAGATTGGAAACTCTTGAAAATTTATGAAATCCTCAAAAACACCAAAAAAAAAAAAAAAAATGTGAGAGGGAGGTGAATATAAGCTAAGGAATGGGTCTTGATGGTACGCACTCTGAAGTGGATCTACAACTTGAGGCTTGCCTCGGCCTAGCAGCAGTTTTTGGTGCGCTTTTGTGCAGTGGAACCTCAGCGGAATCCGTGAAAATGGAGTCGGGTCTGAGAACCGCCTTTGGAATCAAGAATTTGCTTCTGGCTGCTGTTTTTGGAGTGGCTAACGCTGTAACGGGCAACATACTGGACACCATTAAGAAGCAGAAAATCGATGATGACGATTAGTACAATGGAAAAATTTAACCATTGCATGGAGAAATTCGCCTCGAAAGAGAAGAGAGGAAGAATCTGACTCTTGAAATGTCTAATTTGAGCAACAAGGCAAAGTTTTGTAATGAATGATAGCTCATGCAGCGAAAAATCACTGAAAAATAAATGTGTTTATGTTAAGTTTACTTTCTTGTTCGCAAAATTTCAACGGTTACTTTAACTTGATATGTTTTCTTTCATTTCCCTTCTTTTCATATACTGGGATTCCCCATAACAAGATATTAAAATCAAATCAAGTGTCAGAACGCTCTAAATAGCCTGTAATTCTTTTATGACACTGATTGGTAAACTGGTTGGCTTAATTTCGCAAAGTGTAACATTATATTTTTAAAAATAAGTACGTTTCTGAACAGTACTTCTGATTTGTTACAACTACACGTGTATTGAAATAAGAATGACAGCTAAGGTCAAACCCGTCAGATGCAAGTGTTAAGGGAAAATCGGAACCGTCAGTCATTCTGTCACTTGAAAGGTCGAACGTCGTTTGGAAACATCGCCTGAGATTGCTTTCAATTCGTTCATGTGAGCGGAATTGTGTACGTGTGTCTTTTTGGTCATCAACGAAGAAGTTATGACTAAAAGCTTAAGACGAAACTAAGTCCTCGGAAAAAAAATATATAGGATTTGGAAGAACTCAAACAACCGAAAAGTTAAATGATCCGAAAACCCCCAAAATTTGATCATGAATGATGTGAAAGCTGTTCGGATGAGGTACATTCGCCTTTTCAATTACATGAATTGTTCGTCATGGAAGCTTTGAATGGAAACAAATAGAAGGGGCATAAGACACTAACGATCAGACCATGAAATATAAAAAAACGGCTTAAAATCTAATGAAACAGAAAGGCGTGATAAAAAGGAGGCCATCATTTTTCCATAGGACCAGCTATTTTTGGAAAACAATTTTCTTTCAAACGCGCCTTCCCACCACACCCTATAGGCGATGGGTATAACTTTCATTAGCTGCCATCTTACTTTAAGAAACACGGCAGGAAAAGATAGAGTGAGTCTCAAAAGGAAATGGAAGGAAGGCCTAATTGATAAAGAAAAAAAGGTAAAATGTTGAAGTCATTGATAAAGAACAGAGAGCCGTAGGAACAAAGCGTGATAATAATTATTTTTTCTTTATGACTAAAAAAAATCAGGTCCTGGAGATGAACGCTAGGTTTGGAAGCTGTTTGTGAAAGCTTCACATTTTTTTACGTTAATACTTTAGTTGCGGTGCTGTTTTGCATTTTTAACTAATAGACATATATATATACGATATATTATATATATATATATATATATATATATATATATATATATATATTATACATATTATATAGAGAGATATACATATTTTTTTAACGAACTCAGTTACCACCAAACTCACAAAAAAATTCCAGGTTATAATTTACTAGACCTTAAGTTTCAAATGTTAAGCACCAATGTCACAATCAAAAGGAGCCATTTAAACACAAGAAGCCCATACAGTTTAATAATAACACTAACACTTAACATAAAGCTTTATACAATAAATTCACCACAAAATAAAAAAATATGTAATTAATGCACAGCATCAAATTAAAGCAGGGAAAATATAATACTTGTAACTTACGGACATTCAATAAACTCCACGTTTAAGATGTTATAAAAGCAGGCACAAGACAACTTTTGGTGTCGTCAAGACGCAGTCCAGCAAAAGGCAACTAGAAACTTGACGGAGATCCCCGAAGTAAACTCTGTTATGGAGAGGGGGTTATGGTAGGAAGGATAAGGAGATACTGGTAATTCTCTCTGAATAACAACCACTTGAATGACCAATGAATAATTTATCTGCCGGCAACTACTTGAAGTCAAAACGTGGTCAGTTTAACTATTTGAAATCGGTGGTTGGTTTGTTGTCTTCTGCCGGTGAATAGTTTAACGGAAAAGCAAATATATTCCATGTTAACTTTACATATTCCTGAAATAAGAATTATGTTAAAAAAATAAATATTAAATATATACAGAGGAAGGTTGTAGGGTCATGACAATATATATATATATTATATATATATATATATATATATATATATATATATATATATATATATATATATATATATATATATATATATATATATATATAGGTCATCACAAAATATTCTAGGCATATCCTCTTAAGATGAATGACGGTTGCTGTTCCGGGACCTGACATAATCTAGAAACTCTAAGGTAGGAAGAACCCTTCACTTTCCTCCCTCCCCCCAGCTCCCCCGGCCCGCCTTCCCCTTGGCACTAGCAGGCGGAAGGTGGTGTCGCATTTAGGGTGACAGCGATCATGTCAGATATCGAGTAGAGCATGAAATTTTAAGGGAGATGAAGAAATATATTAATTCCGTGGGGACAAAATTTTTCCATTCCTTTTTGTGTATTTTCTCTCGTTAGGGAGAATGGTTAAGCTGGTTTTATTATCCTGAATTTTATTTGTAGATGCTTGCTTCGGTGTATAACCTAAACTACAAAATGAGAGCCTTATTACAGGCTTCTTTTGTTTTCACATTTTTAAATGCATCTGTTGAGAGACATACATGTCTAACACATACACAACTATGCACGCAGTAAATACTGCATACGAATCAGGTAAAAGTGACTATACTCTGTTTCAATTCATCCGCCCCCGAAAAATTTACATTCATTGACATACAGTCATGGCAAAACTGGGATATAATATCCGTGAATAGAGGATGAGATAGAAATGGTAGAGGAAGGACACGAAAGAGAATAACAAGCGAATGCTTATGAGAGAGACGAGACCGAGAAACAAACGAATGCAAAGAGGGAGAGAGAAAAAGTTAAGTATTTCTTAGTTTAACCAGACCACTGAGCTGATTAACAGCACTCCTCGGGCTGGCCCGAAGTATTAGATTTTATTTTACGTGGCAAAGAACCAACTGGTTACCTAGCAACGGGACCTACAGCTTATTGTGGAATCCGAACCACATTATGACGAGAAATGAATTTCTGTCACCAGAAATAAATTCCTCTAATTCTTCATTAGCCGGTCGGAGAATCGAACGCTGGGCCAACAGTGTGCTAAGGGAGAGAGAAAAAATAAATGGAACGAGTGGGAGAGAGAGAAATAGCAGCAATCCTATTGTCTTAAAACACTGCATTGTAGGACTAGACCTAGATTTTTTTTCAAACTGTTGATTTATTGACGAAATTCAGTACTTTTAATATAAAAGATTCAACGTTAAATAATGTATCCCACACTTTCATAAGTTATGCTCATCGAAAAGCGCGTAAGATTTTCAGTTAGGTTGAGCTTCTCCTTATCACCACAGAGGGTACATACCTGGAGTTGCAATCTCTATACCAGTACTACATAGTTCGGTGGTCTTCCACCAGGCAGCGCTGCAAAGCCTTGTGGCCATCTTTAAAGGTCTGGTAATCCGCAAATTGAACAGGGGGCTTAGTGCGATTGTGAATTTTTTTTTTTATCATTAATGTTTAATGAGTAAGTGTTTAGCAAATGTTTAGGATGTAGTGAGTAAGTGTTTAATGAATGTTTATGAGCAAGTGTTTAGAGAATGCTTAGTTTAGAGTTCAGTGAATGTTTATTTTAGGGTTTAGTGAATGTTTAGTGTGTAAGTATTCAGTGAGTGTTTAGAGTTTAGTGAATGTTTTGTGAATATTAGTGAATGTTTATTGTGTAAGTATTCGATGAATGTTTAGTGAATGTCTTGTGAATGTTAGTGCTTAGTGAATGCTTATTGTGTAAGTATCCAGTGAATGTTTAGTGAGGATTTAGGGTTTAGTAAATGTTTAGTGTGCAAGTGTTTAGTGAGTGCTTAGGGTTTAAGGAAGGTTTAGTGCATGTTAGTGTTTAGTGAATGTATAGTGTGTAAGAATACAGTGAATATTTAGTACGTAAGTGTTCAGTGAATGTTTAGGGGGTGTTTAGGGTTTAGTGAATGTTTTGTGACTGTTAGTGTTTAGCGAATGTTAGAGTTTAGTGAATGTTTAGTGTGTGTTTAGTGAGTGCTTAGGGTTTAGTGAGTGTTTAGTGAATGTGTAGTGTGTAAGTATTCAGTGAATATTTAGTGTTTAAGTATTCAGTGGATATTTTGTGAGTGTTTAGGGTTTTGTGAATGTTTTGTGAATGCTAGTGTTTAGTGATTAATAAGTATTCAGTGAATGTTTAGTGAGTATTTAGTGAATGTCTTGTGAAAGTTAGTGTTTAGTGAGTGTTTACTGAGTGTTTAACGAGTGATTAGTGAATGTTCATCGACTGTTTACTATTTAATGGGTGTTTAGGGATTTAATGAGCGTTATGGTTTAGTGAGTATTTAGTGTTTAATGAGTGTTTAGGGTTTAGTGAGTGTTTAGTGTATAGTGAGTACTTAGTGAATGTTTAGTGTATAGTGAGAGCTTAGTGAGCTTTTAGTGTTTAATGAATGTTTAGTATTAATTGAGTGTTTAGTGAATGTTTACTGAGTGTTTGGGGTACAGTGACTTTAGGGTTTTATGAGTGTTTAGTGAGTGTTTAGTGTATAGCGAGTCCCTAGTGAGTGTTGAGTATTCAGTAAGTGTTAAATGTTATTGAGTGTGAGTGTATAGTAAGCATGAGTGTTTAGTGAGTGTGAGTGTATAGTAAGTGTGTGTGTTTTTAGTGAGTGGGAGTGTGTAGTAAGTATGTGTTTTAATGAGTATGAGTATATAGTAGGTGTGAGTATTTAGTGAGCATAAGTACATTGTAAATGTTAGTGTTTAGTGATTGTACATTACTGTTTAGTTAGTGTTTAGTGACTGTATGTAAACAAAGTAATGTAATTTACAGGAACCATTTATGCTAAAGACTGCTTAGATCCAAGAGCAGATGCTTAGGCCTTGACCACAATGGTTGGAGTGCTTAGGACAACCTGTTTTTGTACAGTAATTTTTCTCCGTGACATTAGGTCAAGTAGGCCTAATAATAATAATAATAGTAAAAATAATAATAGTAATAGTAATAAGGTAATAATAATAGTAAAAAAGATAAAAATAATAATAAAAATAATAAAAGTGATAAAGTATAGTACTATGAGCTGGACCGACACCTTTCAATATGGCCGCCTGAGGGCACACGCTCGGCAGGGAGATCACCTCTCCAGCGAATGTGGCTCTGTGACTAGGAAATTATATATTTTTATAAATATTTACGCTGTTCGCCCTCGAACATTTAGGGATAGAAATATCAGCCTGACTGAGACAGGGAAATTGCTTTGTCCCACGATAGGTAGCATTTAGGCATTTAACCCCATAGGCTGGAAAGTTTGTAAACAAAATATGTTAGGGCATTAGGGACCTAAGCCTCAGAGAGGGTTTACGCTCAATGACCCCTAGTTATGGTGGCCCTTAAGCTTTATTCTATGCATTCGACGATGCCTTTGTCAAGGTCGGATTGCCCGGGGCGGTATAAGTCCTCCTCTGGAAGAACGAAGCGAGGTCGGGTCAGTCAGTGAGAGAGATTCCAGCGGTCACGGAACCAGGGTGACGCTGCGTGCGTGCCCGAACGATATTCTTTATTCTTTATTACTTTTCTCCTACGTCTATCTTAATTAGTGAATTGGGAAGACTGCCAGAATACGACTCCTGAGGTCCCTCGTTTGCGCAGCGAATCGACGTTCACGGTAAGTCCGATTCTTGTTGAAGCTTCGTCGATTGACTAGTTCTTTTCTGTATTTCACATTTTTTTCTTTGTTTTCTTCCTTCAGCCACCACTTAGGGTATATGTGTTTACAAAGTCTAGATTAAGCCTAATTATTTTATTGTTAGCTTCAACCCCATTATTCCAGTAAAATACCTAGGATTTAGGGTAAGCAAAATCAGGTTAAATCACGATGCTTTTGTATGCCTCGCGTCCGAATGTTTGGAAGAACCGTTGCGTTTAAAATCAAATTCATCTCAAATATTCTTTGTTAAGGGTTATAACCCTTAACTGGCGACCTTTGGCTAATTAACGTCTGTCTTTGAGGTTAACTTTTGGCTTCAAGTGACAGGTTACGTGTAATCTTGGTTTGCAGGGCCGTAAAAATTACGTAAATTGAATAATACATGATCAACCAAGACTCCTCACACGTAACATTGGCGACCTTGCCTAGAATCTAAAGTACATTTTAGAGAAAGAATCTGGAGAAAAGGAAATTAAATTACATTAATTCCAAAAAAAAAAAAAGAAAAAAAAAATAGTCAGATATTGAATTCCATTTCATTCTTCCAAACAAGGAACCAGGCATAATAATAAGCAGTAAAGAGAATAGTTATAATAACAAGTGTAGCGAGAATTAGCGTAGGAAAGGGTGCGTCGAGAGCAGAGAGTCATAATTTGTAACGGTTAAGACAAGGGCATTTTACCGTGTTCGGACCGTGAGAGAAGTCGTTCAAGTAACGTATCTTAAGGCCGGAAAAAGCGGAGCCTGTTTCATGTACACAAAGTAATTTAGAAATCGCGTCGGCAATTCCGATCGTTATTGTTTGCATATAGCGGGAATCATTCAAAAACCGTGTCAGTGAAGTGGCGAACGAACGGAATTAGTAATTGTATCATAAAATACATTTTCAGTAAAGTAAATTTGGTCCGTTCCAAATCACGCAAATCTATTCCATTGTTTGCCGAGGATGTTTCACCGCGAGAGAACGATAACAAAAGACAAAGTTGTTTGGTAATTTAGTTTTCCATCCGTAACGTAAAACGCTATGCATGATTGGTATATTTAAAGTAAAATCTGGATACCTGCATTTGTTTCGTTGTTTGAATTTGTGCTAAAAAGAAAATACCCGCCGCGCGGTTGTTTTGAAATTGTTCGAACTGTTTGTGAGAGAACGGCCATTTTGGGGTTTCCTTCACAGGCCGAGGTTGTTTTGAAATTTAGGCCTAACGGGACCTTGGCCGCCATCTCAAAGACCTTGTTATTGTGACCTCTGCCCGAGCCACTCTGGGGGGGCATTCTTTTTTTTTCCCCTTCGTAGCGAACCCACCTCGCAATATCTTAGCTAGGAAAAACAAAAGATAATTTAGGCAGGGAAAGATAGGCCTTAGTTAGGAGTAATAACAAGTTCCTATACGAATACCTACTATAAAATCATATAAAGAAAATTTAAAATTTTTACGATAAACTTTTGTGACGTCGGCTCCCGGGAAAATTAAGATAATAAAGTAATCCCTAAGGAAGCCAAGACGACGCATCTATATCATTTTATTAAGATCCATGCCATTGTGCATGTATAAAATCTTTGTTTACATGTTCTCAAGCAGCAAGAAATTCGCTGATTGAAAATCTCTCTCTCTCTCTCTCCCTCTCTCTCTCTCTCTCTCTCTCTCTCTCTCTCTCTCTCTCTCTCTCTCTCTCTCGTCATTCAAGTAAGCATTCCTAACCTAAGTGTACGTGACCCTCTTCAAAGAAAGAACGGCCGACACTAGGCTAATTAATTCGAATACTTAAACCAATTAAAAGAAAACACCTCTGTCCCACAATAGATGAGGACAAGTTAAGAGTAATTACAATACAGTGATAAACTGTCGGTCACGAGTGAGGCCTGCTATCCAGACCAAAAAAGCCAACAGTAGTTTTCACCCTCTGAAAAAAAAGAAGGGGCCAGTACTGGGACCAGCCACTCACGAGGATCTTTAAGAAAAAAAAAAAAAAAACCCAAATTCACTTTATTCCACAGTGCCAATAATTTGCAGCACTCATCACTGGAATAGCTTACTTCTCTATCTCTCTCTCTCTCTCTCTCTTTTACCTTCCCTTTCTCTCTCATTCGATTGTTGCACTCTGCAGGGGGTGTAGAGTGCCTTTCCTCCCATATAGCCTAGTTGGACTCCAGTAGAGGGTCCCTAGGAACACATTGGCACCATAAGTGCCACCAAGCAAGAATCCAGAAAAATAAATAAAACAAAACAAAAGGGAACACAGAAGAGAAGGTTCTTCTGGAACCTAACCTGCACCAGTGCCTAGGGATACTGAGTGCCACCAGTGTGACCTGTACACGGCACACCCACACTACAGTGCCACATTTTGAAAGGGTGCCACGTCATTGAAGAGACACTTCCTCGCTGCCCAAGTACGCCCGTCGACCCGGTTAGACGCCCTTCCCCACCAGAACCATGGCAGCAGAGCATTATAAAACTTTCCTGGGGCTGGGGACGGCGGCAGGTCTCACCGGCTCGGAACTTACCACCTGGGTTAAGGAGCAAGTGGACGACTTGGCCAAGCGGGAGAAGGAAGAAAGACTCGAGCAGAGGAAGTATGAAGCCGAGCAAAGGCAATATGAAGAGGAAAGAGAAGAAAGAAGGAGACAGCATGAGTTAGCCTGCAAGGAAACTGAGTTAGCCCTAAAGGAGAAGGAGCTCGAGCTTGAGAGAGCGAAAATGGAGAATGCCGAAGCTATGGCTAGCCATCAAGCCTCCAGTCCTACACCTGCTGCATCAAACGCTCCAATTTCGAGCATCAATTCCCTAGTCCCCAAGTGGACTGAGGACGAGCCAGAAGCATGGCTGGAGGAGATCGAGGCTCTTTTCGATAACTACAGCACCACGGAGACGGAGAGAGCCTTAATACTAGCCAAGCATATGGAGGGAAAAGCCAAGGCAGCGCTTCGCTCACTGGAGAAGAGCCAGAGAGGCAACATGGCGGAAGTTCGTAGAGTCATTACAAAGGCCTACGAGATAACCCCAGAAAAATGGAGACAACGGTTCCGAGGTCTTGCCAAGGAAGTCGGCTGGTCTTGGACGGAATGGGCATGTCACAAAACCCAGTCCGGGACGCGCTGGTTCGACTCCTTGGCCTGCACGACGTTTGAGGATCTCTTCAATCGGACCATGCTAGAAGACCTTTTCCAATGTGTGCCAGGGCCCCTTGCGGTATATCTTAACGATAAACAGCCCTCCACACTTATGGAAGCTTGTCGCATGGCTGATTCGTGGGAAACTTTCAATCAGTCGCTTAGCACCTCTCAGAAGCGAATCATCCCTCCGGCCTACCTCTCGAACTCCACTCGCCCGAAGAATGGACTGCCTAGCAAGACCCTGTGCAACTATTGCAAGAAGGGGGGCCACGCTGAAGCTGAGTGCCGATACAAACTCGGCACTAATAAGCAGCCTAACCCTACCAGCCAGGACTCCGCTCCCGATTCATCCGCTCAGCCCTCTCCTCCAACAGTTACTGCAGGCCACCGAGCCCATCCAAAAGGCCCGTGCAAATCCTGTGGGGCTGCTAGCCACTACAATGCTGGATCTCCGGCCTGTCCACATCATGTACCCACCACCAAATTTGTCAACCTAATCAGCACTTCATTCTCTGCGGCTGGTCCGCACCGGATCCTTTACCCCGAGAGACTGGAAACCCAGTACATCTCGGTGGCCCCTCTTCAGAGCACTAGCCTGCCCATGACCCTTCCGGTCACAGTAGACACTGCGGCAGATATTAGCCTGATCGCCAGGGCCCAAGTGCCAGCCGGTGCTGTGGTTGACGAAGAAACGCGGTGGGAAATGAAGTGGATAGAGGGCCACACCATCACCGTTCCTACTGTCCAACTCCAGGTTATGACACCTTGGGGCACGATACCCCACCGCCTCGGCGTGGTAGGTGGAATTCGGCCCGGAGTGGCCTTCTTGTTGGGTCGGGATCTTCTCTGCGGAAGCCCGTCACCACCGCCACTCCGCAGCCACGTTACCTCCTCCACGGCGGCCCCAGTTGTAACTCCCAAAAATGACAAACCTCCACCTTCCGCCCACCAAAGTGGTCCGCGGAAGGGGCATAAACCAAATTATTTCAGGCCTAGCCCTCTCCAATCGCGAAGGGCTGGCCCACCAAGAGGTCCTCCCCCTCCGCGAAGAGAGATTCAGGAGGAGCAGTACCGCTGCAGGACGTGCAAGCGGGCAGACCACTCCACAAATTGGGAGGGCTGCCCAAGCAAGCAACGCCCAGCGGACGCCCCCGAACAAAACTCACCGAGGGGCTACGATCTCCTGCTGGGGCAGGAATCTCTGCCGCAGCCAAACCCAAGTCGTCCGAGAGGTATTGCACCTCCGGACCCCTTGTCAGGCATGCCTGACCCTCAACTGCTGCCAGTGCCACTTGCGAGCACTGAGCAGTGCCAGACTCCGTCCGCCACGGACGTTGAGCTACCAATGGAAAAGGCCTCTATGCCGGGTCTAAATCATGAGGCGAATCCTCCTCCGGGAGATTTAGGGTTCCCCATGCAGTTGATCATCGCGACTGGAGAGCCTCCAGCACCCGAAGCTTCTTCTTCACAAAATTTGATTCCAGGGGATGAACCCCTGGAGGATCGAAATGGTACCCCTTCCTTGGAAGACCAGGAACTGGCATCCTCGGACGCAGAAGTCGAGATCGCTCTCGCTCCGGTTGTCGCAGCAGCCGGAGTAGGGAGTCCTCCCGCAGCTTTTGCAGTTGCCCCTGACTTCGCGCCCGCTAGCCCTTCTGGCCTGTCCCCGGAGTTGGTGCTCTCATCACCTGCTAGGCCAGCTACTGATAGGCCTTGGAGGAAACCGAAGAAGAAGAAGAAGGGGCGGAAGAGAGCCCAGTAGTTGCCGAGCTATAAGCTCCTCCTGGCACTAGTGCCCTCTCGGCACAGTGCCCTAACATCTAAGAGTGATCCTGGCCCCTTGCCCAGAGAAGGTAGCCAGTGTGATCTCTTCCTTTTATTTGTACCTAGCCTAGGCCACCTTAAAGTACAGTACATCAATTTAGTAACCTTGTTCTTTCCACTTACCACCGAGCCGCAGTAATCATGTAAGTAGCCTAACTAATTTCAGTAATCTTAACTATTGTGGAACGAGCCACGATGCTCGTGACACGCATGGCCTAAGACCTCAGTGAGGCACCCATTTATCATATGAGGCAACCCTCATGAATTAACTAGTAAATTTTAATTGTATTAAACATAAACCATGTTGTAATTTAGTTAGAATATTAACTCTTATGTTGGTGCTATGGTCGGGTTAGGATAGGTTAGGCTAGGGAATATCATAGAACGTACCACTAGGCTAGGTCTAAAACACATCATGATTGTAGGAGGTAGCCTATAATAACCGTGAGCACCTTCTAGTACTATTAGAATTAGGTTAAGTAGTGATTATAGCTCATATCCTATCTAGGGTTAGGTAGTTCTGTAGCTAGGTAGGCTAACCAGGACTAATCTGCTCAGGGGAAGGAGAGTAACCTACGAGAGGCGAACAGCTTGCTTAGTATAGACCTTCACGCCCGAAAAGGGAGTGAAGGCCCTCTTAAGGGGGGGAGCTTTTACAAATATTACTGCTGTTCGCCCTCGTAACTTTTGATTGTAAAAATATCAGCCTGACTGAGACCGGGAAAAGACATTGTCTATATAGGTGCGTCTTCAGTTCAAAACCTTACCGTCCGTTGGAGAAGGATAGGTAGCATTTAGCCATTTTTCCCCTATAGGAAAATTCCCATATCAGCCTTAAAAATAGGTGGTCCTAAGGCCCTTTTTCCTTTCTACCTGTCTCATGGCGAATGTTTTGAAAACAAGAACGTGGACACCTGGTGGGACTGTTCTGACCTAGGCTCGGTCAGGGAACGACAGAGAGAGAACCAAGCTTTCGGAGAGATAACACGTCCAGTTGGACCTCTTCCCCCTTTCTTTGTCTATTATTCTATTAGTGAAGTGAAGAAACAATTGCAAGAACTCCACGTCGGTCGTTGATGCGCACAACGTTCGTCCTAAGGTAAAGTCGCTTTTTGTTCAAAACTTCGCCCATTCTTTTATCCTTTGTTTTCTGTATTTCAAATTTCCTTTGTTCCCCCTTCAGCCACCACTTACGGTATATGTGTTCACGAAGTCTAGATTAAGTCAAATTATTTTATTGTTAGCTTCAACCCCATTATTCCAGTAAAATACCTAGGATTTAGGGTAAGCAAAATCAGGTTAAATCTCGATGCTTTTGTATGTCTCGCGTCCGAATGTTTGGAAGAACCGTTGCGTTTAAAATCAAATTCATCTCAAATATTCTTTGTTAAGGTTAATAACCCTTAACTGGCGACCTTTGGCTAATTAACGTCTGTCTTTGAGGTTAACTTTTGGCTTCAAGTGACAGGTTACGTGTAATCTTGGTTTGCAGGGCCGTAAAAATTACGTAAATTGAATAATACATGATCAACCAAGAACCCTCACACGTAACAATATATAAATATATAAATGTAATCGGAACTAATTAGAATAGGGTATGCATCAAGAAATGAAATAACACCGGATGGAGAAAGGATTATCAGGATTAAATCTTTCATTGTTTAGGGACAGTGACATCTGATACAGGTTACTTGAGTTGGAAATCCGTGAAAAGCTAAAAATGTTAAATAAAATCATCATCAGGCTGAGCAAGAGTTTAGAAATGAGAAAGACAGAAATTGCATACTAAATTAAAATTGTACGTTAGTACAATTTGTATTTTTGTATGTTCATGAATCTTGGTATGACAGTGAAAATGTGTCTTGAGGGTTTTGTAGATTCTAGAATAAAGTTTTAATATGAATATTAGTAGCCAGATAGAAGGACAGAGTGAGAAATGCTACTATAACAGAAATTACGTAGTTTCCATA
>JANJGK010000029.1:5124120-5138785 GCA_039081455.1 Macrobrachium rosenbergii | reverse complement strand
ATTCTAGTAATTCAGAAGTGTGTGGTATTCTCTGAAACAAGGAGCGACACATAGTCCTACATTGCAGTCTTTACACATGAAATATGTCTGCTGGCCTTTCTTGGGCCTACGGGATGTATGCGAGCACACACGACATCTTAGTCTAGGTCGCAGTTGTTTTTCTGTTGAGGGAACTGGATCAGGAAAGTGTCTTTCTGTTAGCCGCCTTGGCTGCGTTATTACGGTGCGGGTAATTATCTTGTTAGGTGCTGGAGGGTACCTTTCAATCAACTGCAGAACGACTGACTTAGAAAACTGTAAATATGACCCTTTCTTGCCAGTAACAAATCCATGCAAGTGATGACAGTTTACTAGTATCATATCAAGCAGACGGAAAAATAGTTTTATGTACCATCTCGTGGTTTTACGGATACACTTCACAGAACTAATAAGCATGTCGTTCTTGTCCACAATCCGCATTTTCTTATTATAGTCAACAACGCATGCAGGTTTTTGCACAAATTCCCCTGGTCGACACCTTTTTTCACAGTCTACCATTATATTTTCATGTACTGAAGATAACATATACACTGTCCTGTTATCCTGCCATTTTAAACCTAATATTCCATTGCAGTTTTGAGACGAAATCTCAGATTTGTTCACATCAGGAAATTTAGGCATAAATTTCCTATTTTTCCGGACTGTTCCACATGCTCCTGTTTCGTTGTCGCCCAAATACTTGAGCAGTTTTGGGCTGCAATACCAATTATCGAAATACAGGATGTGATGTTTTCCGAGATGCGAGGCCATAAATGTTTTTACCACAGAACCAGATACCCCTAGATCCTCATCTACCAATATCTCTGTATCTTTTCCAGTATAGATTATAAAATCGACAATATAATCCGTTTTGGCATCACAAAGTTCAAATATTTTCACTCCAAATCGACTTCTTTTATCTGGAATGTACTGCTTGAAACTTAGCCTTCCCTTCCATAACATTAAACTTTCATCTATGCATAAATCCTGGAAAGGTTGAAATTTTTCCCGGAATTTTCTACGCACACTGTCGAGCACGGGTTTAATTTTTTTTAGTTTATTATCTGGGCTTGTTTCCTATGAATTATCAACGAAATGTAGAACCCGTAGAATTTGAAGAAATCTGTCCCTTGCCATCAGCCTTCTCACTCCTTTTGTCTCGAATGTCTCAAGCGTAGTCCAGTAATCTACGATGCGATGTTTACTTATATGCGACATGATCATAATCACACAAAGGAACCGTATCATTTCCTCCACAGTAACCTGAGCAAATTTTCGCAAATACTTTGGCACTGCATCTCCTAGCGTATCAACAAGGAATCTCTGATAACGGTTTGTCTCTTCAGCAATCAGCCCCATAAATTCGTTGTCGAAAAATTCAAAAAAATAGTCTACTTCCTTTGAATTTTCATTCACATTACATTTCGACGTAATGCCACTGCCACTGCTGTCAAATATGAAATCTCTGGGCTGGAAATTGCTGGCAGCCCACTCCCACTCATCACCTGGGTCACTTCGCTGTCTCCGCCTTCTTTTGACACCTTGGCTTTCATTTGTAGGTGGCAGATTTTCGTCATTTTCACTGTCGGTTGATATTTCATCACTGTCTCTTGTACCAGGACCATAATTATCCATTTCATTTCCTTCTAAATCCGATTCATTTTCATATCCAGAAAATGAGTCGAGAAGGTCTATAAAATAGTTATCCTCGTCGAGAGCTCTTCTCTCGATCTGCCGGCGGTCAACTCGAGGATGTCGTACCCTTGACCCGTCCTCCTGTGACATCTTGATGAAGACTAATGAATTTTAGGGAAACACGTGAATTTATATGAATTCACTGTATGGCAACTGACAGACTGTTACCATATCAAGAAAAAGAGGCCAGTATTTCAATCATCAGTCCTTCACATAAAAGGAAATTACCGGTGCTCGTATACGACACAACAGTGTTCCGGGCCAGTTTATTAAATGCGTCGTATACGTTACAACCGAAATCAAAGGGTTAAGGGGATAATTTGTCGATATGGTGTTCCTGAATGTCTGATCACAGACAATGGTAGGGAGTTTATTAATAAGACTTTAGACGGTCTTGCTAATTTGTTGGGAATAAAGAAAGTATCTATAATCCCGTATAGACCTGAAGCAAATGGGTTGTGTGAGAGGGCGAATCGGAAAGTAATCGAAGCTTTGCGCATGACGGTGGGTGGTTCCGATACACATTGGGACAGATCTTTGGATGAAGTGCAATATAGTATCAATACTATGTTGAATGACACAATTAAGATATCTCCAGCAGAAGCTTTGTATGGGTACAAGTTGAAAGGACCTTTTGATTTGTTACCAGAGCGAGTTCAGGGTGATGTTACGGTCATTTCGTTGATAAATACAGCGAGAGAAAGATTTGCACGTATCAGTAAAGAACTTGAACTTAGTTCGCGCGCAATGGTAGAGAAAAGTAACGCGAAATCGAGGGGAGTAGCTTTTTCGATGGGTGATAGAGTGTTTGTTAAAGTGAATGTTCGGAATGATCTGAATTATAAATTAAGTCCGAAGTTCCACGGACCTTTTGAGATTGTAGAGATCAAAAGAGGGAATAGATTTGTAGTTAAAGATGTAAATACTGGAGTGACGAAATTGACCCATATTTCGAAGTTGAAGAAAGTTGGGATTAGTGCAGCAGATAATTGCATATTTCATAAGAATCGTTCAGATAGTGAACCAAGCATGAAATTTTGCACAAGTGCTCTTTAAAGTTCCCTCTATCAGAAAAGGGCGCTGGCCACGCAAAAAATTTAATATGGCGGCCAAATTCCAAGATGGCGGCCAGTATCGACAGATTTTGGCTAATTTTTCACTAGAATGGCATGTATTTGCTTCTAGCAATATGGTAAAGCTCTTCCATACTATTTCTTGTGAATATTATGTTTCTGTAGCTTCCCAGTACAGTTTACCTTTAAATATGGGGGCTATATGGCTGCCAAGAAAAGGTAGAAACAATAATTATAATGAGAAATAATGCCCGTTCAACAATTATCGTTTTAAGCATGGATCTTGGTTTCTGTGGTTTTAGATCCTAATGAGGCCATCTCTTTCGAATAACTCATCAATTTTGAAGGAAAATTAATAAATGTAAAAGAGTGTATGTCTGCACACAACCAGGGCGCACTGGTGACATCACTGCTGTGTAACTCAGCATGGGGTTCAGTGCCAGCTAATCCAGCTTTACTAATCCTGTAGTCTTAGACTAGTAGTTGTAGTATAGTTTAGTTTAGTGTCCCAAATGCTTTCTAACAGCCCCAGACCAGCTATAGTTAGATAGCCGCACCTGAATAGACAGGATGTGCCAGCGCGGGAGAGCCGAGCCAAGGGTATGGGGGCTGTACATGATGGTTCATGTACTTACCCGGATGGTGTACAGATCACACGGGACTTAAATGGCACTGGATGAATGATCGGGCTAGGTGTAGGGAGACCGAACCTAGTTGAATCCCATACAGGAATGTGTGCTTTGTTTAAGGTGGTAAAAGGATAACCCCTCGGCCTTAATCAAAAGTGAAATCATGGCAGAATGTGATGCCAATCCAATATTGAGCAGTAGAAAAACAAACTGGAGTTTGTGTTGTCTTTGTCAGAAGGACAAAAGAGGTGAGCACTTGACATCACCTCCAAGTCATCATGTCCTAGACCATGATGGGTACACAATGCTGGCAAGGAACATTCCCATGTTCAGTGAAATTAATGAAATGCCACTGATAATGGATCCAGCAAGGCTGGATGAAGGTGATGGCATAGAGGCCACTCTCAGGAAAAATGCAGCAAAATACCATGTGAACTGTCGCTTGTTGTTTAACAACACTAAACTGGACCGTGTAAGAAAGCGACAATCCAATGACCAGACCAGCAACACTGAGACTAGTCGTGCAAAACTGCGCCGAACCAGTCATGACAATGAAGTTTGCATTTTCTGTGAGAAAGTGGCACCTGCATCTGATCTCAGACAGGCTAGTACTAAGGGCCTTGACTTGAAATTGCGTGAATGTGCAGAGATACTTAGTGATGGCAAGCTCCTTGCTAAGTTGACTGGTGGGGATGTCATTGCACAGGAGTTTAAGTATCACCATGCCTGTCTTTGTGCCCTCTACAACAGAAAAAGGTCCTACCTGAGGAGCCTTGAGAAAGACCAAGGTAGCACTGAGTCAGAATCAGATGTGTATCCACTAGTTCTGTCAGAACTGATGACATACATTGTTGAAAACAACCTTTGTTCAGATGATCCAGTCACATTTCGGCTGGCAGATATTTGCCACCTCTACCAACAACGTCTGGAACAATTAGGTGTAGAGTCACCAAGTGTAAATTCCACGAGACTCAAAGACAAACTTCCGGCAGAAATTCCAGAACTTGAGGCTCATAAATCTGGCAGAGATGTATTACTTGCATTTCAAAAGGATGTGGGAAAAGCACTTGCTCAATCATCTGATCTTTCAGAGGCAGTTATCATTGCTAAAGCAGCAAATATTCTCAGAAAGTCTATACTTGATCATCAGTCACGGTTTGATGGCACATTTTCTGAGGCTTGTGTACGAAATTCTGTGCCTCCTCTCCTGCTCCAGTTTGTAGGGATGGTTGAGCATGGGGCTGACATCAAGTCACAGTTACGATTTGGAGCATCAAAGTCAGACCAGGCCATTGCACAGCTCATGCAGTTCAACTGCTACTCCCGATACAAAGAGGGAGCAACAACTCATAGACACTCCAAAGACAGAGAAACACCATTCCCAGTCTACATGGGACTCTCAGTCTATGCCAAAACCAGGAAGAGAAACCTGGTTGAAATGCTACATCAGTATGGCCTCAGTATCTCTTATGACAGAGTACTGGAGGTCTCTGCACAGTTAGGAGATGCCACAGTTAGCAAATATGTGGAGGAGGGTGTGGTCTGTCCCCCAGTACTGCGAAAAGGGTTGTTCACCACTGCAGTGATGGACAACATCGACCACAACCCATCTGCAACTACTGCCACTACCTCCTTCCATGGAACTAGCATCTCCATATTTCAGCACCCCACCAAGGAGAACACTGGACAGGAAAGACAGCAACTAAAGTTTGCACCTGAGAAAGACTGATGTCCTCATTGTAGATGGATCAGCTTTGGTCCATGCCTTGCCACCAAAGAAAGGAAAGACCTTTGAGGGCTATGCACTTTGCGACTTCTTGCCTGTGATACAATCCTATAGCAGCAAGTACACATCATCACATCTTGTATTTGATGTATACAATACATCCAGCCTCAAAGCTGAGACCAGGCTCCAACGTGGTCAAGGAGGAAGGCGCAAGGTGACAGACAAGAACACAATTCCATCCAACTGGCGCAATTTCCTAAGACACGATGCCAACAAGACAGAGTTGTTCCAGTTCCTGGCAGACAAAGTTGCCCAGATGTCTGCCACAAATGTTGTCATTGCCACGAAAGGGTCTGCTGTCCTCAGCACTCATGAGGCTAGTCTTCAGGGACTGGAAAAGTGCTCTCATGAGGAAGCTGACACCCGCATCTTTCTCCATGCCAAATATGCCACAGAACATGGAGCCAAGACCATCACGGTTAAAGCAAATGACACAGATGTTCTTGTCGTTGCAGTCAGTGCTTTCTCCACTCTCCACAATCTAGGGCTAGAGAAGCTATGGGTGGCATTTGGCCAAGGCCAGAGCCTGCGCTGGATTGCTGTGCATGACCTGTGCAACTCTCTGGGCCAGGAGAAGGTGAATGGCATGCTCTTCTTCCATGCGTTCACAGGCTGTGATACAGTGTCAGCCTTCCGAAGCAAGGGCAAGAAGACCGCCTGGCAGACATGGAACATCTTTCCAGAGGCCTCCACTGTGTTCTCCAAACTGAGTCACTACCCTCTCAGAGTGGAAGAGAGTGACCTGAAGGTCCTGGAGAGGTTTGTCATACTTATGTATGAAAGATCCAGCACTGCTGGCACTGTGGATGAGGCTAGACTTGATATGTTTGCCAGAAAACAAAGGGCATATGAGGCCATTCCACCAACCAGGGGAGCTCTCCTCCAACACACCAAGCGTGCTGCGTACCAGGCTGGTTGTGTGTGGGGGCAGGCCACCCAGTGTCAGCCACAGCCAGAGAACCCTGCTGAGTGGGGATGGCAAAAGTCTGGTGAAGCATGGCAAGTCCTCTGGACAACCAACTCGCCCTTAGCCAAGAGTTGCCAACAGCTTACCAAATGTGGATGCAAAGCAGGCTGTCGGGAAAGGTGCAAGTGCTACAAGCTGGGTCTTCCCTGCACAGCTCTGTGCACTTGCAAATGTGAAGTCTAGATAAATATTGCCCTCTCTTCAGTAGATAATCTAGCTTGAGCATCCAACGTGTCATGCTATGCCTACCTTCTTATCCTCGAATTTTTCAAAGGTGTAGGTTGAGAGACCTATACATAGATTGGTTGCGTTTAGTCCGTATTTCTCTTCTTTTCTTTTTATGGTTACAGTCTTAGACACAATGTTGTATGTGACCATACCATTACTATTTCAGTTGAAAATAGCATATTAGTTAAACTGTCTGATCACATGAATATACCATTAAATAAAAACAGTTGGTCTCTATGTCTGCTAGCGCTGTGGATAGAAAAAAAAACTTTTATGGCAACCATTTTGTACGCCATCTTGGTTACAATTCATTTAGTAAGGGTTTTCAATAAAATGTGTGGTATGGAACATTTTTATAACCTAAAAGTCGAGGTTTAAAAAAAAAAAACTGGCATATTCCATCCAATAGATGCTCCCAAACCAGTGAATCTCAACATAGATGGCGGCCATTTTGAAAAATAGCCGCCATCTTGGATTTTCAGGTGGCCAGCGCCCTTTTCTAAGAGAGCGTAGTCTTAGGAATGTTTGTGCCAAATTTCATGCTTGTTTCACCATCTGAACGATTTTTACAGCAATCTGCTGCACTAGATGTAATGGAACATTTGTATATAGTCATGTAATGGAACGTTTGTATATAGTTAGAGGGGTAAATGGGTTGATGTTTGTATATATATGATATTTTTTTTTTTTTTGTCTCTTGTTCATTTTAGATGTTGAAGTTCTTAATCATTTGTTTTCGAATGATTTTGGGAATTGAGACATGGGCGAATTTCATGCGAGATTTGACCCGTGTGTTATTGTGTTATGGTGTTATGATGAGTTTTGTCATCTGACGCAATATGTGTGTTGTTTAGGATATTTTTGGGGGGGGAGGTACTTAGTATATCGGACCGAACAAGTCTGATCTTTTTTTTTTGGGTTGGGAGATCGTATTTGAGTATTTGGATTTTTTTTTCAGTTTCTTTTTTAAAATGAAGGGAGCTGTATTTTGAGTGGTTGTAGTTGTTAAGATCGTGGGAGCGATTGCCATTACGTCAATTGCCATTTTGTTGAGAGTTAGTCAGGTGTTGCGAAATATTTGCTAACCGGAGTAGAACTTTCATGTCTTTTACGAGATGTGATACCTTTTAGTGGTTGGATAGAATTTTTTTTATGAGTGAGTTCCGTAGAGTTGTTGTGCTTAATAGTGAGTTGACTGTGATTATTCTGAGATACACACTTGGAATTAGTTCACATTAAAAGTGTTTGACTTTTGTATTAGTAGTTTTGTTTGGTTCAGTAACATGAAACCTTTTTGTTATTAGACCTTTTTCGAGTGCTTTTTGGAGACTCAGTAGTGACATGGGATGGATTAGAGACCATGTTCATTTTGGGAGATCAATATCAAGGTTCGGGAGTTGATTATAAGACAAGTTGTACTTTAGTTAGAGAGAAGTGTGTGTGTGACAGTGGTATTTTTCCAGTTGCGAGTTGTGTCTGTGGGTGGTTGTGAATTATCATTAGTTCATGGACAGACTCCGACAGAATGTGACTTTAGACAGTTCCGGCGAGATTACCACATTGTGTCCACCAGAACGCTTCCTGCCGTGTTTTGCAAGGAGTATGCAGTTACAATGATGTGCCAGAGCAACAAGTCGACATCATTCATCCTTTGAGGATCCAAGCTGTTCGACTCATCCTGCAGAATCCTGTCTACGGACTTTCTCGTACTTAGCCGTGCTGTATTCAACAGTTCCGAGAAGATAATTATGCGTCATACGCATAACGAGCATTTGGTAGTGGCGGTACCTACATCCAAGGTGCCAATGACGGTTCCACCGTTGGAAGACATCGACGATTCCGTGATGTTCCAGTATCAGGAATATATTATGCCGACAATTTTAATTGTCTTAATAGCTGTTTTACTGATAATTCTTGTTGTGGGAGTAGTAAAGCTTATTCGTGTTTGTAAGGTTACATGTAAAGGCTCTAAGAACACAACCCCAGTGACTTTGGAAGTGCGTCATGAGAGCAGTCCTTAAAGCTGCAGTGCAGTAGACATTGCTAATTGAGCATAGCTCTATTTTGTTATGTTTTATACATATGCTTTTGTTTTAGTTTGCCGTTAAGGAGAGCGAGACGCTCTTATGTGGTGGCTGAGCTCTATTTCAGAAAATATGGCTGCTACAATCTTAAAGGACACATATATGCATTTCATAGCTTCAATGCTTTAAGATGTGATGAAAGAATTTTTGGAGCAAGATGGAACTAGGGCGAGAGACTAGATGTAAAATCTTTGTATTCAGCAAATAGTTTGATTCCTCAGCTATCTGCGTGAGAAGCTCAGCAATATTGCCGGTCAGGTGATCTTCCAAGCGTTATGTATATTCGTGAGTACGTGCGTTAATTTGATCTAGATTATGCCAAAATCTGCCCTAAAAGTGAGTTTGATCGTTCATTAACGTGACAGAACTGCAATTGTCCAGTCGTAGCTTTGGAGTCGATCCAAGCTTTGAAAATCGGCAGATAAGGTAGAGTTTCAAATCTCTGTTTTTATGGGAGGAAATTGAACTTGTGATTTTTACCATGACTTTCTAATCATTATGAACTTTTGAACTGGTGTGGGAGATTTAATATGAATATTCATACCTCTTTTATATTATTATTTTGTAATGTTACGTTTGCCATATCTTGGCTATGCATTTTACACTTTCCATTATTGTGTTTTGCATTTCATATATTTTTGGGAGTTTTCTATCATGTTTAATTCTTTCGACAGATGTCTGTGGACATGTTGGAATAACATGTGGACTTGGGAGTTTGAGAAAAAGGACATGCAAGTCATTTGCAATGTCAATCTCTTTATGTGGTAGACTGTTTTTTTTGACATGACTTTTATTTATTGATTTATGAGTATGTGAGATTTTGGGGATTTCCAGGCTATTAGCCATAATGAGACTTCTTCAATCAGAAGTGTTTTGCAGTTTAGAGTTTAGTTATCTGACTCAATAATTCATTTATTATGCACTTAATCTTTGCTTTGTTTTATTCATTTCTTGTTGGGTTATTTGAATAATAAACCTATTTTTGTAAGAAACGATTGTGTTTCTTTAAATAGTCCATTTAATTGCTTTGAGAGAATGAGTGAGGTTAGGGTGGGTGAGCTTTGGTAAATGGTGAGAGAGAGAGTCGATACACGAGAGAGAGAGAGAGAGAGAGAGAGAGAGAGAGAGAGAGAGAGAGAGAGAGAGAGAGAGAGGGGGGGAGAAAAAAGGATGCAAGTGTTATCATGGGTCGAATCTTTCCACGTCTTTTTCCTGAAGAAAGATCGCTAGGATTACGCTACGTACACTTTCAAAAAAGTGTTGAATCTGTTTCTTGTAACACTTGACAACAGTGTAAGATTCAAGTATTTCTTAATCAAGATTAATTCACAAAACTTTAATTTATCAAGAAACCAATTTGGTTAAGTAAAATTCAAACCATTAACTCTCACTCAAGTTTTAAATATAAGTCTGAACATCTTCATTTAGTCCAAGTGTTCACTAAAACATTAATAAATGGTAGTCAACACAGGTATTCACTGAAATCTCAATAATAAGTGTGCACTAACAAAATGCTAAGTAATCACGAACACAAACTTTGGAAAACACTGCAATTATAAAATTGGAGCAATATGATAACACAGATATATAAGAATGAAGTATGCAAAAATGGAAATATACCAACAGCAATTTCACGACGACAAAAATATGTTTAAAGATTATATTATCTTTCAAAACATTGCCTTCACTTTAAAAAACAGAAGCTAAACTCACTTCTTTCTAAAACTTCCTCAAAGACAACACTGCTAAGTCACAATTATTTGCACTTAGTAAAATACAGCTAGCAGCAAGACACATTAGAACTCACTATATGAGATATTATCCACCTCTTATCAAAATAATAATTCTCCATCACAATAACAGTACAAAACATATTAAGTAAGAATCTTGCCTTCTTCAACAGAAAATAGTAAAACACATTTTCACATTGCTGGCACAATATAAACACCTTAGATCATTCTTACAAAATGTATACACTTTGTGGGTGAATTTGACAAAACTTATGCTTTTGTAGAAGGAGGATGACCAACATTTTACATATCCTTAGACACAATACTGAACCAGAGAGAGAGAGAGAGAGAGAGAGAGAGAGAGAGAGAGAGAGAGAGAGAGAGAGAGAGAGAGAGAGAAAACTGCTGTCTTTGAATTCCCCAAGGCAACTCCTGGGTCTCTCTGATTTCCCTTTGAATATATATGGTGGGTCCTAAAGGGTTACTAACTAGTCCCTTCAGTCTTTGAATAATAGATTTCTCCTTCCACCTCTCAGTATACATGATACATAAAGTATACATCATTATACATACAGATATACATGTATGGTATACTTACAGGATTGGAGCCTCAAGCTCCTTATCTCAAGACTGACATTTCGTGTCGTGGGTTAAGCAGCTGGGTAAATAGAAAAAGTATTTTGTGACCAAACTGGCTCGGCTGTCAGCGTGTCAACTTCATCTCTCTCACTTGCTCATTCTTTTCTACTCAGATTATGAAACATACTAAGGCATAGATAAAGACAATAAATTCAGAGTAGGCACACAGAACAAATGTGTAACAAGCATTCGGCCGATAACTGTCATCTCATCAAGATAAGCAAAGTGGCCTCTCCTAACATGACTTCCCCCAACACACTTGTGTCAACACAGGATGTGGCGATCTGATAATGGTTCAAAAATCTCTCTCTCTCTCTCTCTCTCTCTCTCTCTCTCTCTCTCTCTCTCTCTGCACCATTTAAACTAACTTCCATGAACACAGTGTGTTATAAACATGAATGTTTATACATTACAAAGTCACCTCAAAACATATGAAGTAGCTGAAAATTATATCAAAATACAGAACACAAGAGTCATCTGTAAGAAATAAAGACATCTCAAAATCATAGACATCAAATCAAAACATACACATAATCTCATATATATATATATATATATATATATATATATATATATATTAGAATGAGAGAGAGAGAGAGAGACTAATGGAGATTTTATTACCTATATACAGAATTAGATAAGAAGACCAGTATAGAGACGACCATCTTAGTGAAAATTTTGCCTGTATTAAGCACAAGCAATTAAAAAACTCTCAATATTTTATAAAGTGAAGACGAGGTGAAAGTATCTTGGTAGTTAATTACCTAAAAGCATCGAAGAACCGAAGCATCACTGCAGCATTGTCGTACCTGGATATGCCAATTTACCTTCCATTGGCGTCATATTTCGCCGTTTTCTACAGCTTCAAGATAATTACTGAATTAATAATTCCTCAAGCCATAGAGGCCAATAGTGTTATAAATCAAATTATACAATGACATATGCATTACAAGATATCAATACGGTCACGGTTTTATTGTGAGCTTAAACATCAAAGAACAAAAATCAGTAAAACAAAACGATAAAATATCTCTTATAAAGTAAAGAATTCTTTATACAGGAATGGAAGACCTGATACTGCCAGACTGATATTGCAATAATAAATCTCAAATTATTCGCAACTTGTGAAAGTTCGAGTCATGCTGTTAATACTACACAACACGCAGGTCATCACTCAGCTGTTCTAATATAAAAACACAAATTGGTAGCGAAAGCGTGAGTAAGAGGCTGCGTCTACAAACTTACTAATTTATTCAAGATGTTGTTGTTATTGACTGAGCTGGCCTCATGCCAGCACGGGCTCTTGCTCATAGAGCAGCCCGTAAGTCATCTTTTGATGTGCAGGTCAAATTTAGGATATGTAGGTGACTGCTTTATTTGTAATTGATGGGCATGCCAGTGAAATGGTGTGAAATGAAAAGTTAACAGGCGAGGCTGCAAACCTCTTTGAGCCCTAAGGCACCCGTCAGTTGGAGAGAAAGAGCGACAGTAGCGGGTCCTGGTAAGTGGTAGATAGCCAGTAAAGAATATTAAATATTTATCATCGGAGAAAAATTGGAAAAACAGAAAATCTATGGAGATTTAATAACATATTTCACTTACTTTGAAAAACAGAAAAGGGCACCAATCTTTTAGTGGTAGGCATCGATGGAGGAAAATGAAGAATTTGAAGCTTTAGAGAAAGCAACACAAATAGAAGTAATAGCTTAAGCTTTAGAGAAAGCAACACAAATAGAAGTAATAGCTTAAGTGGTAGTTAGAGCGATAGTTGAAAAGTTTCGGTCGTTAGACGAGAGGCGGCCGAAAAGAGGAGAAAGGAAAGGTTTTTAGGGAGAGATAGGAGTTAGTTGCCAATCAGTGGACTGGCTACTATCAGAAAGATCGTAACGGAGTTGCTGTATAAAGAAATCGTCGGGGATGGAAATGCCATATTGTGCATCGATCTCTTTCAGATAACCATTTAAAAATTTACAATTTTTTTTAGGGTTGTATCCCCATTTATGCCTCACACTGAAAGCGGTTTTGGTTAGGATGTCAAAAAGGATTGTTGTAGTTAATAGCAACTTTGGTGTTTGTTCTTCCGGGCTGCCAAGCGATTCGACGACGGGGTGTGGAGTAGGTTGACGAGGAAGGGGAGAGGTTTGAGTTGATTGAGGAGTTGGGGCTGCTGGTTGCCCAGTTTGAGTCCCTTTCTCGTGACACAAAGCAGGTGCTGCTTCCATCACTTGTTTGGTAGTTATAGCTCTTTGCTCTGGGGGTTTTGTTGGTCTGGGTGCCGGTGCTGGTGAAGGAGTTAATCTTGATGGAGTGGCTCTTACTTTCAACCGTGCAATGCGAGATAGTCAGGCACTGCAACGTTTGAACCACTCATGATGTTTTTCAGAACAGTTGGGGCACTTGGGTGTCGTAGGTTCCCCTTTTTTTAATTTTTCCAGACATAGCTTTGTTTCATGCCTCTTGCTGCACATGGCACAAATGGCAAGGCCTCTGCAATGGTCCTGGTGATGGCCGTAGCGCTGGCATTTATAGCACCTGAGAGGCTCTGGAGTGAATTCCTCTGTGGGGAAGTATACCCATATCCTAAGCCATACTTGGCTCGGGACCAGTCCTTTGAAGGTGGTGAGGATCTTCCGTGAAGGTGCTTTGTCTCTGGTTAAACATCTCTCAACATTCACAATATGGGGAGCTCTAGAAGAAGATCCAGAGGGAGCTCTGTTGGGTAATTACAAATGATGGCCTTGTTCAGCTTCTCATTTGGGTTCAGTAACTGAAATTCTGTGTTGTCCTTCAGGAGGTCGTCTGTTGGTCTATCTTTTGGAGTAACGGTGAATTCTCCTCTGTGGCCGTGCCTTCAGCTGGAAGCACTCGAAACTTCGGAAATGGAGGGTAGCCTACTCATTAGTGTCGGAGACCGAAGGGGGAAGGGGTAAGGAATGAGGGGGGGTTGGGGTAGGAAGGAGGGGGAGGAGGAGGCCGTGGGTCCAAGGACCTCGGAGGATGAGGAGGAAGGGTTTGCAAGGAAGAGGAGGAGGTGGAGGGCAAAGGGGAAGCTGGGTGGGTAGGTTGTTGAGATGTTGCCTGGTTGATTCCGGGTCTCTTCTTTGATGCAGGAGGGCGAGCTTCATCCATAAAGTAACCAGAAGGCAGCGGTCCTTTCTTCTTACATCGAGTCATGGTATCCAACAGACTTCCAAAAGATAAACACTTCCAGAGGTCGAGGATAATCCAAAAAAACAGCTGCTAAGGGCAAGTGATAAAACCGTGAAACTGCCAAAAACGGTGTAGGAATTAGCACTAACTAATGGGGGTCTTATGATTACCTAAGACGTTATTGAAGACAATAAACTGACAGGCCAAGAGCTCTTGCGAGCAGAAACGTAGTACCTGACACGAGGCGAACAAAATAGAGATTAACCTACATTCAACTGTGTTTATTTGTAAATGGAAAATGGTACATTATTATGTATACAAGTTACGGACAGAGTTCTGATAAATATAGCTGGAAAACTGACATTGTATTGCTTCTAGTAGGAATGATACATTTGACGTGACATGATTACAGACGATAGTATACATTAAAGAGTGTATGCTGCTGGCTGTGTTTCTTATACATGTGTGCCCAGCGTGCATGTCAGATGTTCTCTGTGAGGAGTGGATGCCCGCGGGGTGTGAGTTCTGGCGGCCAGGTAAAACCCCATACACACTATGCATCATGATGCGCGCAGTGTTGAACAGATGTGTTGAAAAACCAGTTTTTCAACTCGCAGCTGCATTACCAATGCGTTGATGGGCTAGACTGATTTCATGTGTCTGCGC
>JANJGK010000029.1:5104120-5121620 GCA_039081455.1 Macrobrachium rosenbergii | reverse complement strand
TTTATCGTCGTCACCTTATATACATACATATATATATATATATATATATATATATATATATATATATATATATATATATATATATATATATATATATATATATATATATATATATATATATATATAATCCAGCTCTCTGGCATATGCACTACGTTACCACATGGCAGAAGTTACGTGGTTCTGAAAACCGCATTGGCCTGTTTTTAAATATAAATAAAACTTGCAAAGTTGCATTAACATCTTAATGAACAATTATTTCTTCAAAGCTATGAAATTAACCTACATTAAGCCAAGGTTCTCGAACATCACAGAAATTAAATATTTCATCTCTTATCGAAAATACATCACAGAAATGTTGCTAGGAGAAATTATACAATAAATATTAATAATAATCTCATAAATTATACTTTTAAAGAATCTACATAAATAGACTCTGTTTTGATCACTGGAAGAAAACCTTCAGTCAACCGACAACACTGAGGTTTCAATTTGAAAAATGCAACTTGTCAGCATATCTTCTTTTGAAGCTCCCTGTCAACGGGTGAAGCGATGGATCAATAACAACCACGCTGAAGGTGAGCCACGAGCTCGGACGGGATGCCCAATGCACTTTTGCCGAAGGACAGGAAATCGAAATTATGACGCCAAAAGGACACAAAGCCGAACAGACACAAAGCCGAACGGACATAAAACCGAACAGACAAAAATAAAGCAAAGAAAAAAAAACACACGAAGTTTAAAGACCAATTCACCAATCTGGCACTTAAGCTTTACTGAAGTAGTTAGCTCTTGACAAGCTACCAATTAACCACTTAGTTACTAAGAGATGTTTCTCAAAACAATAAATTTTCAAATATGTACGAAAAAACATTTTACCCATGGAATTCAGCGCATGGTGGCAAAAGCTCCTTCTTAATGGATACACATAATTTATTGATAAAAAAAAGTTAAGGAAACCACATACTGGAGGTGTGAGAAACGAAAAGTGTGTAGTGCAAGAATCAGAACCATAAATGATACCGAACAAGGCAATGCTTCAAATCATTCACATCCTCCGGATGATGCTCAAAATAGTGTTTTAAAACCTTTGGATACTATGAAACTAGAGCCGAACAGATAGAAGAGGTGACAAGCAGTATAACTAAGAATGTCACGGAAGAATTGCCTTTAAACATTGCTGGTTCTCTGCCTCAGAGAGAGAAGCTTGGACGGATGGTAAGGCAAACAAGAAGTGTTACCGAGAGTGGACACTTGAACAAAACACCACGTGGAGAAAATTTTCGGCTCTATGAAACTTTTTACCGCTGTTGCCATATTGTCAACAGAAAAGAATTCGAAATTACTATCTAGTAGAAAGACATGGCACATGTGACTCTGCTCTTCTCGGAAAACAGCTGTATATTATACGTGCTATTATATTTTGAGAGCAAACCCTTGCCATTAGTATACTGAACTGCAAATAACAAAGAAGAGAAAACGTATGAAGAAAGTTTGATATTTTTGAAAAACAAAGGCGTTCAGGATCCAGATTCAATAACAATAGACCTCGAACGGCCAACAATAAATAACATTAAAAAAAGCTTTCCTAATACATCAATGAGAGGTTGTTTCTTTCATTTTGGCCAATGTTTATGGCTAAATATCCAGTCTTGTGAACTGCTACAATGGCACGTTGAACCAGACAATGCCCTTTTCATTGAGCAGTTACAAGCACTTGTCTTTGTCCTACACACAGATGTGCATGAGTTATTTGACCAATTAGTGAATTCCGTAACTGCTGAAACTGATGACTGACGAGATTTTCCAGTATATTTTGACAGTGCGTGGTTGGGAATAACCCAGTGAAGGCGTCGAAGGAGTCCCATTTTTGGCGTTGATTTACGGTCTGTCCACACTCGAGTTCATGATAATTTGCCGAGAACAAACAATTCTCTCGAAGGTTGACATCAGGCTTTTGAAAAGAGACTCAATGTGATTCGTCCTACAATCACCAAACTACAAAAAGTTATGAGAAATGAGCGGCATCCAATGAAATTTTAAAGGAGCAGGCATCTATAGGGATTGACATCCCATGGCCTAACAAGAAATACGATACCATTAACGACAGACTAAAAACTATTTGCAATTCTTATAATAAAGAAGAAGGGTTAAAGTTTCTGCGAGCTTTAGCTCACAACTTTTAGATAATCTTCTAATAACTTCATTATTACCTGTATTACATTGTAAATCCAATAAAAAATATATATTAAAGCGTTGCTTTATTTATGTATTTTTTACATTTTAGTCTGTCAAATGCAAATTTTTTTAAAATAAACGTCTGATAACTTTATTTACGTAAATCCAATAGAGAAACCCATTAAAAGATGCTTTATTTTTACCTGTATATACTTGTTTCATTTCCTTTCAGTTTTATGCCCGTTCGGCGTAATAAACTTTGAATTACATGTCCGTTCGACGTTATGGATTTCGACCTCTTGTCCATTCGGCTTTATGTCCTTTCGGCCAAGGGCTAAAGACCTTGCTTTCGGCATCATGGGTTTGACTTCCTCTCCTTCGGCAAAAAGCGCGGACACTCAAGAAACTAAAAGCACGGGCTCTTACAGATTATTTTCTTTTCCAAGATTTCTGTATATTTGTGTTTTACTCCTAACTCACAACAGAGTGCAGTCTTAACATTCTCCATTAAACTTAAATTGTTTTCAGCACGAGTTTGCTATTAATTAAAATCATGTTTAAACCCTGTATTTCAGACCAATACAATTACGATGTAAATTAAGGTGACCAAAATATAATCGTAGTTATGCAACAAGAGTAAAATCAGTCTGCATTACAGATGGTAGGACTTGAATTACCTCCTCTTCCCCAGTGCCTCTCTCTCTCTCTCTCTCTCTCTCTCTCTCTCTCTCTCTCTCTCTCTCTCTCTCTCTCTCTCACACACACACACACACAACCACGGGGAAGGTTTTCCTAACAAAAATAGTAATACACATTACCATTTGAACTCAGTCGAAGAGTAATTATTCGTTAAATTAATTTTCGTTTTAGCCATGAAGCATACTTTTTTCGACCGCTTATTTAGTGATTAGCGCTTTTCCCTTCATGTTTAGAATAAACATTAGTTTGTGTTTTTCCATTCCCGTAGCCTACAACTCACAGCGTCAAGTAACCACAGAAATAACTTGGGTCTGGAACTGGTTAAAAAAAAATAAAAAGGGTGATAATGCCAACAGTGACGCTAAAATACTATTAAGACATAGGCCAATAGTTGGAGAAATAAATTCATTAAAAAAAAAAAAAAAAACATATGCTGCCTGACCATTAACTGGGGGATAGATACTAGACGTCCACATTTAACCCGACTTACACATCCTAACCTAACCTAATCTCACTTAGGAAGGCCTGTTCTTCCCAGTGTAAAAGAAAATACTCAAAAAAAACTTTTCGTCATCTACCACGGGAGTGGCAATGTCACTAAGGTGCCACACTGCTTCTGATGAATTTCAATTCTAAATTTTTTCTTAATACGAGAAAACCAAGGAAAATGCGGAATTTCCATTTACTGCGTTTTACTTGGCTGAAACCGCCTTATGATACTAACTCAACGAAACAGAAATGTCAACCACGCATGCACTTGCACCAATATTGTTCAAAACGTACTACCGTCTGAACGGGATTAATGTTAAATGAAGACGAGAACCCGTTTTGTATCTTACATTTTTTAATACAGTTACTATACATAATTTAGCTATGGCGAATATTAGATTTAATAAATAATAACCAAACTATGCCTAAGAGGTGCAACCAAAACCGAAACCATTACCATTAGACAAGGTATTCAGTCGAAGCTCAGTCAATTATATTATTGAACAAAACTATAAGGTTCAAGTATCAAGAAAAGGAAGAGAACCGTAGGCAATGGTAACACTTTAAGAAACAACAAAGACTTGAAAATAACCTTGACACTCTTAAAATGTCAGAGGAAATAGAAGTGTGCGATCGTAAAAAAAGATAATAGAACAACAGCTGAATAAAACCTCTTTTAAGCAAATGAATACTAAAAGCTCGTTGTCAGAGAATTAATTCCAAACTCTGATCATTCCCGCAATTTCAGTAACCCTAAACAATAAACACCACAATATGTGGATAGATCTCCAATTATTAATATTATTATTATTCAGAAGATGAACCCTGTTCATGTGGAACAACCCACAGGGGCCATTGACTTGAAATTCAAGCTTCCAAAGAATATGGTGTTCATTAGGAAGAAGTACGAGGAGGTAAAGGGAAATAAAAAGAAAAAATAAATCAATAAATAGACAAAAATGTATTAAAATGCAAGGGGAATAGTATTAGGGTAGCAATATATTGCATCTTCTCTTGAACTTCTGAAGTTCCAATTACACGACATCCTCTGGGAGGCTGTTCCACAGTCCGACGGTGTGAGGAATCAAGGACCTCTGGAACCAAGAAGTTCTGCAATGAGGCACATTTTCTGCATATTGGTGATGCTGTTCAGCAAATCTGGTTGCTCTCAGCTGGAAAAGGGGATCAGGGATCAATTAAGAATGTGAAACATATCTGTTAAAATACAACTTATGAAAAACCCACCACCGCGAACCACTCTATCTAAAAAGAGATAAATCTCTGGCAGAAGCAGACATCCACACCAGAGAACAATACTCTAGTAAAGAAAGGACAAATGACCTAAAACAAGTTGCACTGATTGTAGGCTCCACCGCTAGGGCCCTCCAGGCAGAAGCCACCAGAAACATCAAACCAAGGCCGACCACGAGGCCCGACCACTGACACGTGGTCGACAGAAACACAGGCCAGGGACAAACTGTAAAAACAACACTTATTATGCATTTTTGACAGACGCAGTCACCTGTGCATAAAAGTGCAACTATGTACAAATGTGAAGACATTTCAGCTTTCCAACAATATGTATAATATTGCCTTCCATGGCATATACGAGGAAATAGTTAATCTTTTTCATGTACGAGAAAGCCCACTTTCTCCCAGAGGTATGCCCTTCTTGTTCTCAGCTTAGATCTTACTTTTCCACTTGCGGATGTTAATGACATGTCCGGAGTTTTGATTAATAAAACGGTTTTATGTAATAAGACCCTCCACTGGTTAGTGTAAATCCCTACACTGCTTCGGCAGTTTCATGGCTTTATCACTCTCCATTAGCAGCTGTTTTTGGATTATCCTCGACGGTTGGAACACTCTGTCGCCGTAAGAAAGAAGATACCATGACTCGACATAGGAAGAAACGACTGTCGCCTTCTGGTTACTTTATGGACGAAGCTCGCCCTCCAGCTTTGAAGAAGAGATCTGGTAGCAACCAGGCAACGCTTGAACAACCAACCCACCCACCTTCTCCTTCGCCCTCCACCTCCTCCTCCTCCTCTTTCTTGCAAACCTCTCCTTGTCCTACGACATCCTTGGAACCTCGTCCTCCTCCTCCTTCCCTTTCTCACCCTCCTCCCCCTCAACTGTTACCCCTCCCTCCTGCAGTCTCCGATGCTAATGAGTACCCTCCAGTGCTGAAGTTTTGAGCGCTTCCTGCTGAAGGATGGACCTCGTATGCTGCAGTAGTGGCTTTTCAAAAGAACAAACCTGGCATAAATATCTCTGCACGGCCAAATCACTGAGGAGAATTCAGTTACTTCAAGAGACCAAGCTATAGTTGACCTTCCGAAGGCCAGCACTGAATTCCAGCTACTAAATCCCAATGAGAAATTAAATAAGACTATTATCTGCAACTAACCAACAGAGCTCCCACTGGACCCTCTTCTGGAACTCCCTCATATTGTGAACGTCGAGAGGTGTTTAACCAAACACAAGGCACCTTCATGAAAGATCCTTACCACCTTCAGAGGACCAGTCCCAAGTCAAGTACAGCTTAGGATATGGGGATACTCCACCACAGAGGAATACACGCCAGAGCCTCTCAGGTGCTACAGACGCCAATGTTATGGTCACGACCAGGACCGCTGCAGGGGTCCTGCAATCTGCGCCATCTGTAGCAAGAAACACGAGACAAAGTTATGTCTGGACAAATTAAAAAAAGGGTAACCTACAACACCAAAGTGCCCCAACTGTTCTGAACGCCATCATGCGTGGTTTAAAAGATGCAGTGCCCGACTTTCCTGCATTGCACAGTTGAAAAAGAGAAACAATCAAGCAAGACCAACTCCTACACCAGCATCGGCACCCAGACCAATGACACCCCCAGAGCAACGAGTCAAAACAACCAAACAAGTGGTGGAAGCAGCGCCTGTTTTGTGTCACAAGAAAGGGACTCAGACTGAGCAGCCAGCACCCTCAACCACTCCCCCTCAACCCACACCAAACCCTAAACCTCAAGCCTCCTCACTTCTTCCTCAACCTATTCCCAACCCGGATCCTGAACCTCAAGCCTCAAGGTCGCCTCTTCAACCAGCAGATCAACAGCCTAACATGGCAATCACTCATTGAGATCCCCATGACATCATTGTTTAGCCACACGTGTACCGCCTGCTGGAGATACAACATGGATAAATTTGTGAGCAGTGTGATCACAGAAACTTGCAACCAACATGGTCTTTCCATCTCTGAGGAGCTCTCCAAGTACATCGATATTTTAATAATTTTGACTGATAATTGTCCTGTTTCTTCCACTAAAACCTTTCCTTTCCCCTTTTTCGGCTGCCTCACGTCTAACGACCGAATTTTTCCCCTATCTCTCTAACTACCACTTCTAGAACTTGGAATTCTTTCGTATTCCTCCATTGATCCCTAGCCCTAAATAATCGATACTACTTCCTTTTCTCTCGCTCAAAGTAAGTAAAAAACGGTATTAAAACTCCGCAGATTTTCCATTGTTTCCGATATTTCTCCTACAATAAATATTTCGTCTTTCCTTACTTTAGGGGCTCAAAGAAGTTTGTAACCTCGCCTGTTAACATTTCATTTCACACCATTTCACTGGCATATCCATAATTCATAATAAAAGAATTCATGTACATATCCTTAATTCACCTACTCATCAAAAAATGACTTATGGGCTGCTCTATGAGCAGCTTAATCTAAAACAACAACAACAGATTAATAAATTAGTATTTACCCAGTCTGTATATCACTCAATTCCCTGCCTCTACATTGGTGACCCCAAAAGACGACCGACACCGCCAACACCGCCAGCACCAGCCCATCCAGCGACAACGCCGCAGCAGCAAGCATCCACCTACTGCCCTTCACACAACCCACATCAATGACATTAGAATACAGTGTCTATTGTAACTAGTACCAGAAATGTAAAGAAATATGATAAAAGGCAATTACAATAAGTTCGCTGAATAGAACCAGATTCCAAATCCCCTTATTACTCCTGGCCCTCGCCATTAAGCTCATATACATTTCAGGGTCCCCTAATTTCGACTTCAGATACTGAAAATATATTGGTTAAGGTTAAAAAAAATGACAGGTGCTTTTTCCAAAACTGGTGCAAATGGCCGCTAGGGGCAATAATCCAAGATGGCGGCCGGAAATGTGATATTATATACTAACTTTAATTCAGGCCAGCACATATGGATGAAATGAAATGTCATGTGTATTCTGACTCGTTTTGACAGTACAATTGATTTTCAAAACTATTTTTTTTATATTATACGCTAAATTACCTGGTAATTAAAACAAAACTCAGAAGAAATATATGTATTTTGCATCTGTATTGAATAATTCCATAACTAAAGAAGCAATCCCACCAGACAACTTTCCATAAGTAAAATGATAATGTGCATCGCAATATATCCCCATTGAGCCATCAATACATCGAAATCATGAAAGCATGCAACATGGGAACATTCCTTCAATTGAGACTGATAAGAAATTTATGAAAGTGAGTATTTCATATGTTCAAGCAGTTAGTTTGAGAGACATTTTGTTATAGTAACTCAAACACTTTACACCGGCATGTTTGCATGAACAGCACATTGAAGTGCATGGCCCACCCATCCAAACAATGTACGTATATTGTCAGAGAGTGGTTTCAAACACTTCTGGGGAAGAAGAATTCCATCTTGATTCCTCCAACAATAGTTGCATGGTTCGAGAGCACAAGGTGCCTCATCACACAAGGTGAGTGCATTTCGTATCTCATAAAAGGCCCTTTTCTAATGCCCCCGTATAACACTTGATGCTGGTGGCAATTCATTCAGGTCCATCACAGAATTTTGATGCAGCTCTACTCTCAGCTGATCAAATGAAGTGGATGTTCATTTCCTTCTGGTCCCAGCCCACACACGCACAAGATATTGCTCAGTAAGATAAAGTTCTGTCTAAGCAAGAATGGCTGATTATTCAAATCCAGATAGGTCTGGTAGTGGCTGGATAACTATAGCAGAGTGCTTTGTCCCGACTTTGCTGAGAGCGTCATTTCCTGTCAATATATGCACTTTAATTAGAACTCGACAGGTTTTATCTCCTAGTTTTTGCTGAAGGGTGTGACGTGGAACAATTCTTCGATTTTTGCCAGCTCCAAACTGAACCCAGAGCCCCTGTAATCCACTATCTTTAAACACAATGATGTACCGCAACGGTAGAACAACAGTATCAGTATCATTGGACATTATTATGGCTCTTTTACATCCCTGCTTAAATGCCCATTGTACATGAGGAATGGTACGGCAATCAGCCTCCTCCTGCCAGTTGTTCAAGGTTGGTAGATCACTAGCAGCCATCCTCCCCTGATGACTGCAGGGTATAAGTGCACATAAGGTTTCTAGAAAGTCTTACATCATTGTAGCTAGTTGATACACCTGTTCGATTTAATGTTGTGATAATCTCTCTGCCTCGAGTTTTTCCACAGATGTATGCCCAAGCATAGTCTGTAGGAGTGTTTTCCTGTGACCATGGTGTACAGAGTTGTAAGCAATCTGAAAGTGACAGTTGATTTGTGCTTGCCTATTATTGAGAAAATATTCTTCTTCTTGGTCACCAAACGTTTCAGCATTACTTTCATAATCACATTCTACATCCTCTTCCTCAGATACAATTTTCATTGTTTCAGTCTTTGCCAAGAGTGATTTGGATACGTCGTATAATGCTGCATAAAATGTCAACCAACCATCAGGTACTGGGGTGTTTTCCCATGCATTTTCAAGCTCATTTGAATCACAAATCGTATCATCAAGTTCATGATCAACCTGTCTTGCACTTTTGTTTAAGAATCCCCAACTTGTTTGAGCACGTCAAGATTCTTAACCTTTGCAGCTAGATCTGCAGCAGTAATGTGCGAGGAGGAAAACAGCTTGGAATCACTTTTTCAAGGATTGGGAGCGAATTGAATTTTCTCACCATAATGATCAACAAGAAGTTTTCTAACATCTCAATTATATATCCGAAAATCTAGTGTGTCATCTACATCACACATACTCATTCGTATGTCTGAAGCAATGAAGCCATACCCACGTTGTAAGAGAGGGTCGATGTGTTCTAATGTTTTTACAAGAAAATCTTGTTTAACTAAAGTAATAGATTTGAAGTTTCATCGAGAGAGCTACTGCAGCATTGTCTCTAGTTCATATCTTCTAATGTAGCATCTAAGACAGACCTTGTGGCAATAAATATCTACATCAAAATGTCATTTATACAATTTAACTCAGCAGCCCTACAATACACTTCATCTTTGAAATGTCTAGTAGCGACAAAAAATGTTTCAGCTACATTTTGCGCACTTTTCTCTCAAAATTACTTGTTTAACTTTAACCCTTTCACTACCACATACAGTACACTTGATTAGTTTAGGGTCTTTCCTCTGACTGGGGTTTTCCCTTGGACTAACACGGAGATGTAACATGCTAGAAGATGTTTCATTTTCAGCTTCACATAAAGTTTCTGCATCACTGATTAAAGTTTTTACATCATCTTCTGTTTGTTTAATTTCTTAATCTGTGTGTGTGTACCTCTTGAAACATTTGTTGTTGTTGTGATAAACATAAGATAAAGCTCCCTCCTGCGCTCTTTTCAGTCGTTTAGTAACTCTCATTTCTCATATCCCAGCCTCGGATGGATGTTAGTTCTTTTTTTTTTTTTTTGTCATGCTTCTAGCAGATAATGCATTTGAAAGCATTAAATTCATTTGAGGTATTTTTCGTCAACAGTATCCCTTGTTGGCGTTCTTGTTGAGAATATATCGGAGACTTACTGTAAAGTTTTCCAATGATAAAGAAACAAAATGCAGTATCATATAGCACAGATAAACTTTAGTGTTTGCATGATTAAATCCATTTACTACAAGAACAAGTATTAAAGTTGGTAACTCCAACCTCTGAACACGTAAATATCCATTATATACCCGACGTGTGCTTGAGATCAGTGTTGCCAAAATATTCATATATCTGTAACTTCTGCTGAGAAAATTACTTAAGAAATCTATTCCTTGTGCAGAAATGAGTAAAAACGGGCATATCAAATGGTGTTCTGCTGTGAACGGTAGTAGGTACCAAATTTAGTATACAGTATATCCCATTTCCGGCCGCCATCTTGGATTTCGCCCCTAGCGGCCATTCGCCCCAGTTTTGGAAAAAGCACCTGTTATTTTATTTAACCCGTAACCAATATATTTTCAATATCTGAAGTCAAAATTAGGGGACCTTGAAATATATACGGGCTTAATGACCAGGGTCTGGACTATATAGCATTACATAAAGAATAACGACAACGATCTTCTTGTCCAAATTATACTGAATGAAAACTTTATAGAGAGCTTTCAAAACTAGTTCAACTTTATTACCAAAATCTAAGCACTTTAAAAACAGAACTTCCTACGTAAGACTAGGAAATTAAAAGCGGCAAAAAAAAAAAAAGGCTGTTTCAGCATATGCAACGGGTCATTTGAAGACTAAACATTCTGAAGGCCTGTCAAATAATTGGCTGGCCTCCTGGAATAAAAGTCGTCTGGAGGAGATGTGAAAGAAAATCTCCAATGAAAGTCTCAGTCCTTAATGCGGACAGATCTCCTGGAAATAAAAAAAGAGGAAGAAAACTTCTGTTCGTAAATACGGGTAAAATGTCACATTGCAATAGGTCAAACAACGACGACACCCAAACAAAAATCCGAAATTTCTTTGGTAGGACAATATTATTTTCCCATAAGACAGATTCATTTTGATTCCAAGACCGAAAAAGAATAAAAGAAAAGCGTCAGGAAAAGTTGGACATCACTCACAAAGGTGGCAGAGAGAGAGAGAGAGAGAGAGAGAGAGAGAGAGAGAGAGAGAGAGAGAGAGAGAGAGAGAGAGAGAGAGAGAAATCTTAGCAGTTTCCTCATGGTAATATTTCACGATAAATTCTAATCTTCACTGAGCTCCAAATATGACCAAATGTTCTGAAACTGGTCCAGACATGACTCAATGGCTGTCTGGAAACTTATTGCCCGGTAATTTTATTCTACAATGGAGTTTCCCAAACTAGAAGTTTTCCTAACAACTGTAATAATTCTAGACATTAAAAAAGTTTTCGTTCTTGTTTTTTAAGCTGAAGAACTTGAGACTTCAGTCTCACTGTTACCTTTCTTTAATACAAAAAAAAGCTATATGTTCCACATGATGGAAAGTATTCAGGGTATGTGATAAAACATGGAATGGTTGTTTATTAAACAAACATCGTACTTGGAGGAGCCTGTTTCCATCCGCGCCCGTGTGTGTGTGTGTGTGTGTGTGTGTGTGTGTGTGTGTGTGTGTGTGTGTGTGTGTGTGTGTGTTAATACGATGTCTTAAGAATGACTGAACAGAATTGGATGAAACTTGAAAGAAATATTCACTGTGATAACATCTCGAGAAGACTGGCATTTGGCAGATATTGGCTCACAGTGAATGATTAGTTACCACGTAAACCTTATCCATTGCAAAATATAGGCGAATCCTGCAGTTTAAATACTTCGTATCCAATGACATGCTGGTAGCGTTCTTTCCATACTATGTGTTTATTGCCCAAATGAAGTAGAATTAGTCACTGCTACAAGAACATTAATTTACCACTGAATGTCTTGGTGGATCTGTGAATGTTGTATGTCCGCATGAATATTACCTAAATAAGAATTAGTGTTCTAACATAGTTAACATCTCTCTCTCTCTCTCTCTCTCTCTCAAAACCATAATTTCAAGATTAAAAGATTACAACCAAAGCTGTAATAAAAAAAGAAATTATATTAGACATAACATACGATGTACTGTGGAAGAGTGTGTTCTTGAGATTGCTTTTGTGTTTGAGTTCATAAGCATTATCTTCATTTGAACCTGGTAGAAAATAAAATAAAAAAATATCACTGGGAAAGAAATCAGACAGAAGTTAATGAGAAATTAACCTAAATGGAAATTATCTTAAGGGAAATAAACCCGGTGGTAGATAAACTTCACGGGAAGTGAACCAAACTGGAAAAGAACCCAAGTGAACAAGAGTCAACATAACAGGAAATGAATCTAGGAAAATTAATCTCCTAAAAAAGGAACCGAAAGTATAAATTTCGTCCGGGGCCAGGGAACAACGCCCTTCGACACGGGAATCGGCAGCAAAGAGTCCGGATTTTCTTCCCAGACATTCGTTGTTTTTGTACTGTTGTCTCGAATATATTAATGATGATGTAGATATTTTTTTGGAACGTAGGCAAGAAATTAAACTATCCTGATAGCTTACACTAAGTTAATTTGGCATTTAATGACAGTATTACATTAACAATAAGCATTGATAAAAAAACAAAGCTGACAATACCAGAGCAAATGTATATCAAATCCATGTAATTCAAGTCACAAAGTCTGCGTCTATCAGAGTGGTAAATCACTGGAGAAGAGAAATGAACAGCATAAGAAATGTTTGAGATATGCACAAAATAACACTGAGTGGAGTTTTTTGCTCATGATAGCGACTTACTTGTGATCCATTTGTTTCAAAGAGAAGTTAAAAATCTACAGATTTTACAGTGCAGCTAAGCTCATGTGCTGTACTTTTACCCTAGCATATGTATGTGAATTTATTCTACTATGTACAGACAAAACATAGCAAATCTGCGTTATGGTGTGTGTGTGTGTATGTATATATATATATATATATATATATATATATATATATATATATATATATATATAGTATATATACATATATATACATATATATACTGTATATACATACATACATATATATATTATATATATATATATATATATATATATATATATATATATATACGTGTGTGTGTGTGTGTGTGTGTGTGGGTATGTAAGTATGTATGTATGTATAATTTCATTGCCAAATCCAAATCTGCCGGCTCCAGTGAGAACAAATGAATAATAGAAATGTAAAAGTAAATCAAGCAGTGCAGTACAGTATATTTCATGTAAGCATGCATGTGCAATAGATATGCATTACCGTGTTCAAGAAGAAAATAGTGCAACCTGGAATCGACAAAAGAATCTAATGTAGAAATTCCACTGAAATAAGGAGCATTTTGTACTATGCCATAACATATTGAGTACAATATAATAACACTAAAGCTGCCAAAATATCACTGAGTCACTTGTAAATCATAGCGGGTCCGACGAAAACTGAAGTGCTGTAATTTGCTCTTTGAGAATATGTGACGACACTCAAAAAATAATGAATGCTTGAAAATACACTTGATATTTTTCTGTTTTAACTCCTAGTGATCTTACATAATGCAATTAAAACAAATATAAAAAGTTTTATATCTCATACTTCAATGTAAATAAGTCTTAAATAACAGACAAACGTATTCTTGGTAAATTTATCAATCCCGAAGAAGAGAAATCAACTAAAAACGACTCTCACAAAGCTAAGAAATCTTGTCTGACCGGCGGTCTTCAACAATGAAGAAACCGCATTGTGCTATTCTCAAAAGTCTCACGGGCTCCCCCACAAAAAACAACAAAATCAGACGGTCGCAGAAGAGTTTAACTGTAATTTATGTTTTTCTATGTGAAAAGAATGATAAACAGAAACAGCAAACCATTCTCACGCTTCCGGAAATTGTACTATTTCAGACATATAAGAGAGAATCCAAACACTTCACGAATCAAGAAGTTGAGGAGCTTCAGCTGACTTTCAGCGTTCAAAGTCTGACAGTCAAAAGTAATTCGAGTGAAATGGAACAAGCGCCAGATTTTGCGTCGAGGCTCGTCACGTACAGAGTTTACAATGGATGAAAAATCAAAGGAAATATAATGAAACCATTCATTTTAGTTTCCGTGCGACAAGTTACAAGCATAAATTACAGTAATACTCTCCTGCAACCGACCGAAGAAGCTTAGGAGTTCAATACATTTCTATTCTTTAATAACTTTAGACTAAGAACCTTTCAGCACAAAAGCAGGTATTTAAAGTGACTGCAGGTTATGTTCTTATTCCAAAGTATGTAAAATAAATTACAAGACGAAAATGGTACAAAAATACAAAATACAATATTCATCGAAATATTCTTTGCCTCCACACCCAAGTCTCTCTCTCTCTCTCTCTCTCTCTCTCTCTCTCTCTCTCTCTCTCTCTCTCTCTCTGAGTCATCACTTATCTAACTAACAAAGCAATTATGTTACCTGTGCTTTCTTTAAAACGGATGAAATCGATGCTTTCTGTTGCAGTAATTAAAGAAGAAACAGACACTTTCCATTGTAAATAGCAATGAAATGGTCTCGGTCATGCCGTCCTTATCCGAGGAAGAATAATTTGTGATCAGTAGATTTCAGTACACAATGTAAGTAAATGAAAGGTAGATCATATCAAATTTCATCATCTCTGATTTGGGCATGACATGACTAGTAAGCAGATCTATGGTTCTTAGACTTCTTAAGTAATGTTAAGCTTTGGATATTCTTAAGGAAAGTGGATGTAAAACAAGTTATAGGAAAAATTATCATCAAATTTCTTTACCACTCTTCTTAATATGAATTTTGATTTGACTAGACCAACATCTCTTCCATCAATGACCCCCATACTGCTGACTTCAAACGAATCTTCGCAATTAAAGTTTTAATTCGCAAAAATAATTTGGCCCATATTTTATCATAAACGTTTTCTCGTTGGTAATATTCTGATTAGGCATATACCGAGTTATATCTGATTTAATCATGAGCAGCACAAATTCACAATGTAATCTGTATGCCCAGCACCTGAGGATACCAAAGATTCAACGAATGTAGGTCAGCAGAAACAGGTATACTGTATATTTTATCCAGGTCCACTTATTGAGGTTAAAAGAACTTGGTATAATTTCAAGGAAAGGACAAGAAGACAAAACATTCAAGCAGTTGGAGAATATGACTATGAGTTGAAATGCTTTCTTTTGAATACTTGGCAAGTAGGAAATGAAATTACAATATCAACAAAACCCTACAAATAGGCAAATCGATAATGAAGACTGGTTCAGGACTCGTTGAGAAAATATAGAAAGCGATAACTCAAGTACTCGTCCCTCAGAAAATACAAAAACAATTGTACTAAAAAGCGATATGTGGGCTTCTAAAACTAAAGCAAATAGTGATGATGGTCACGTCCACTGAAAAATACAGATTAGGGAAAAATTATCAAACGTCAGTCTTCCTCAATATAATTTGGTCCATATACCTATGCCAAAGAATTACAGAAATCCTCCATCTGTCAAGAAAACAAGGCCCTTGTCTAGATGTAGTATCCCAGTTGTCTTCGCCTCTTTGTCGACGTTAACCAAACATTCCCGTTTTCCTTCTCGTTACACCGGGAGGACAAAGTTCTTTTTTTACTAATTAAATGTTTCTGTCTCTGGTAAATAAAGCCGATTGGAAGTTTGAAGTTTCCAGCAACGTTGTTACTTTAGACAATTTTTTCTTTTTTTTCTTTTTTCAAGGAATTCTAGAAACAAAGGATAACATGTAAGGCAAATATATCTTCACATATGATCTACAAGTTCAGTATCCCTTCGATTTGGAATGCTCCAACAAGTCAGTCATTTCGGAAGCAAAACACAGGCTGTACTACTTGAATTTAAAAGCACAAGGAGAGGAGAGAAGAAACTATTCCTTATGAACCTCGATTGCTATAAGTTTTTACGAAAAGACAAAACTATTGATGAAAATCTACATTATATATGAGCGACTTTAACATAACTTTTCAATATGCATGATATTCAGAGGAACGCTAAATTTTCTTAAAGAAAATTAGCACAACAACTCCTCAGCGTCTTGATTTCCTTCATCTTGAAACCGTTACATTCTCATCGCATGACAAGTCTTTCTTTCATTTCACTCTGCCATGGGTGTCCCAAGCTGGTCTCAAGCTCGGAATAAATAGATGAGTTAAACATTAGGTGAACGCCCTGACCTTCGTCAAAAGGATCCAGACTGATGAATCTTACAATTAACCTTCGGAGTTTGGTACAGTTGGCAATGAGTAAGGAAGTAATACATTTACTGATTCGATAACCATTCCTCACATATACCTTTTGTAAGCCAGAATGTATGATATTTAATCTTCGTTTGCCAAGTTAATAGCGTTAATCCTTAACGATTAATCTTAGTGGTGCTCACTCTTGTGCATCTTGAAGAACACCATTTTCTCTTTTCCCCTCTGCAATGACTGAAAACCGCCCTCCCAGCACATTGTGGCTCGGCTTTCCTCTCAGGAAACTATATCCTCCAAGCCCGAACGAAAATTACTCGGAAAGCCAGTCACGAAAGTTTTAATTAGCCAATAGGCTTGAAGTCAACGGCCTTAATGATTTTCTTCGTCAAAAGGGAACATTTCAATACATATATTATTTTCTTGGAATAAGACTCTCAAATTTACTGCAGTAAAATAACAGAGCGTACGTCTTGAATCATGAATGAGGAATCAACAAGTCCCAGGTCAAGTTTATACATAGAATCTCAACATCTCAGGCATGCTGTCCGCTGTGATGTTACTGCGCTGAAACTACGACGGAGGAGAGAAAGGGTTAGCACGGCGTGCCACTGAAGTCAAAGGAGCCGCACGACCAAAATGGTTCATATGGCGAATGATATTAATAATCAAATATAAATTCATCTTCAAAATCTAAATTAACAAACGAAATCAGATGCCAACCTAAAATGGATACGCATAGCTACTGGAACAGTCTTCGGTCACTGACATAAGGTTTGCGCGCTCTCTCTCTCTCTCTCTGAATGTAGGTATTCACAAACCCAAATGACCTATGGACTGTAGTGGTACTCCTGCAGAAAAGCCCCGACACACTTTTCTTTTGCACCGAAGACGCAGGAAGTGAGGGCAGTGACCTTACCTGGGTTAATGATATTCAGAGACACGTAGCAAGCGTGAAACTGGGGTTTTACTCACTCGGCATTTCGTCAGGAGACGATGAAAATGAAATACGTATGGGTGAAACGAATCTGGCCCAGATGATAGTAAAGAATAAGAGGTTTTCCGTTAGTTGGGAAAATTAGATCTACATCATGCATGATGAACTTCCCTGACGAATTACTTGTACAAAATT
>JANJGK010000029.1:5076620-5099120 GCA_039081455.1 Macrobrachium rosenbergii | reverse complement strand
TATATATATGAGTATATATAATCAACCTCAAGTCACTGCCCCAAGAGTGGGTGGCTCCAGAGAATAGACAACTTAGTTGTCTGTGACACGTTTTAATTTTCTGAAAGGAAAACAATTGTGCTGGCTTTGTCTGTCCGTCCACACTTTTTTCTGTCCGTCCTCAGATCTTCAAGACCACTGAGACTAGATGGCTGCAAACTGGTACGTTGATCATCCACTCTCCAATCATCAAACATACCAAATTGCAGCCCTCTACCCTCAGTAGTTATTTTATTTAAGGTTAAAGTTAGCCATAATCGTGCTTCTGGCAATGCAACAACACAGGCCACCACGGCTGGATGAGAGTTTTATGGGCCGCGGCTCATTCAGCATTATACCGAGACCACCGAAAAATAGATCTAATTTCGGTGGCCTTGATTGTAAGCTGTACAGAAAACTCGACTGCGCCGAAGAAACTTAGACGCATTTTTACTTGTTCACTTTAACTGCTGATTTGTGCATATATCCATTCAAAAGGCTCATCAGCCTCACGTTGAACCACCACTCATTCCTATTTTATGCTCATTCTTGTTCCTCCTTTCCCATACCTCTTTCACCCAATCTGTCCAACCATTAATATGTCTTTTTCACCGGTTTCTCCTTAAGCTCCTGGGGCATACCTCCTCTAACCAACCTATCATCACCTGTTCTCTCCATAGTACCGCACTACTACCCCTTCGTGTCCCCAAATTTCTCACCCTATCAATTTTCTTACGCCATGGTGGAGTAATATATATATATATATATATATATATATATATATATATATATATATATATATATATATAAATATATATATATATATATATATATATATATATATATATATATATACATATATAAATTACATATATATATATATATATATATATATATATATATATAGAGAGAGAGAGAGAGAGAGAGAGAGAGAGAGAGAGAGAGAGAGAGAGAGAGAGAGAGAGAGAGAGACAGAGAGAGAGAGACAGAGAGAGAGAGAGAGAGACAGAGAGAGAGAGAATGTACCACTGAAGGCGGAAACATAACCAAAAGAAACCGAAAACTTTACGGAGGCGCAAAGGACCGTCCACATCCTTGTACGGGACCAAAAGAGTAAAACGTCCCCTTTAAAGATCGCGTTGGGAAAGCCACAAACCCCCGGATAAGAGTAGGAGGGCGAAGGAGACGAGGGCTGTTCTATGCAAATGATGTATTGCATTTGCAGAATCGTGCTAGGGTCTCAGATCGCTTGTGATGTCTGAGTCGCCATTTTTAATAGAGACATTCCCCAAGATGATGAAATTCTTTCATGAATGAGGCAGATTCCTTCAGATTTCTCGAGTCACACGCTCTAACAAAGGCTGGTACGACACCTCGTGCTGTCCAAATGCCAGCTTAAACTAAATACAACAACAGCTGCCGCTTAAAATTTTGAAACTATCGACAGATTATTTTGAACATTATGTTAATATATGTCCCATGCAGGTTTTTTTTTTTTTGGCAGAACACTTAAGCTTGCCAAAAAGAAAAAGAAGAAAATATATAAATGTCCTTATGAGTAGGGTGATTAACTCGAACTTGCTAATTAACTACGATAAATAAATCATTTTGATCAAGAGACATTAAGGAGAACCGGATTGCGTCAATTACCTTTACTCTGACAGTCCTAACCGTAGAAAAGTAAGTTCATTCTTTTATTTTCCGAGGAGCAAATTGATTATGTTACACATCAACAAAATGTATCTAATAGTGAGTTTACTAAAATGATTAACAACTTTATCAATCATATATCGAAGTATTAACCTCACATTGAATACTGGAATATCATAAAACTGAAATACTTCATCTACAAAACATATTAGTTGGTATCCGAACAAGAAAATGTTTCCAGTGATTAAATACAGCAATTCCGTGTTTAGTCAGAAGAATTTCTCTTCACAGAGAATTATCGTTAGCTTTCCGCCAAATCTTAATCAAAGTAAGAATTTTAGCCAAAATAAGTACAATATAATCTTTACGCGACAAAGTGTAGACAAGAAAAAGATGTTGCAATACAACACAACAATGAAATTTAAGTAATGACTACGGCTGTCGTTAGTGCTTTCATATTAAGCTTGTGCGAGTACTTTCCACGACCTCAAAGTTTACATATTATCAATCCCCGCATGATCAAAATAGATTCTAGTTTTAGATTTGTTTTACAGCATTTTGAAACAGTAGGACATTTGCCTTGTTTATAATTACGAAAATTATTTAGATAAAAATATCCGAAAAGAGAACATATATAAAGCAACAATGCTTTGCAGTTCTTTGAAGAGAGATTTAAATATCGTGGAGAGAGGAGAGAGAGAGAGAGAGAGAGAGAGAGAGAGAGAGAGAGAGAGAGAGAGAGAGAGAGAGAGAGAGAGAGAGTCCACGAAATGAAAACCGGGAAGTCAAAATTTCAGTGAGATAAAAAAAATGAATATTCTAAGAGTCACGGCGAAGGATAATTTTTGTAAAAGCCTTCCCTCAACTTGCGGCGACCGAATCATAGCATGCAGAGCCACTCTGCAGTTTGCCATTTCATATTGTCCCCAGAACACAAAAGGTCTCATTCATGCAATGGTCTTACTGGTGAAATGAAAAAGCAATGCCATTGTTTGTGTGTGTTTTTGTGTGTGTGTGTGTTTCTGTGGGACTTTGTAAAATGAAGGAAGATATTTCAGTATGCTGAAAAATGCTCGACAAAACATACGCCGTATTTTATAAGAGGGTATTACGTATAGAACGCAGCAGCCGGCATGTGATTGAAAGGAATGTGAAGAGTGGAGGTGGGACTTTTATATTCCCTCTGAATAACGAGAGATCAAGAAATGGAAAGCTTAAAGTTTATTGGACAATATGAAGAGCAAACGAAAGTATTCTTAAATATGCAGAACTGATATGATAAGCACTAGGGATGGGTCAGAAACATAAGCTAACCCTAATCTACCGAAAAAAAGTTAAGTATATCTTAGTTTAACCAGACCACTGAGCTGATTAACAGCTCTCCTAGGGCTGGCTCGAAGGATTAGATTTATTATACGTGGCTAAGAACCAATTGGTTACCTAGCAACGGGACCTACAGCTTATTGTGGAATCCGAACCACATTATAGCGAGAAATGAATTTCTATCATCAGAAATAAATTCCTCTTATTCTTCATTGGTCGGTCGGAGATTCGAACTCGCAGCCAGCAGAGTGCAAGCTGAGAACGGAACCCACTCCCCCAACGAGGAACTAAGCAAAAGGAAGTTAATTTACCTGACTATAATAAATATCAATCTTCCCAATTAGCCTTTACATCAAACCAAAATAAAAGGTTCTATAAAAGTTCCAATTCTTTTTCTCAAAGAAGTTCGGCGGGGCAGATACTCCAATACCCACGTCTAGCGAACACCGAAGCGGGGAATGAAGAATGGAAGAGGGTGGAAACAAAAAGATACAGAGGCAAGAGAAGAGAAGTACCTTGAGAGATTATGTGGAGTCTCACTTTGCACAACCAGTAAGCTATGAGACGCAAAGGCGCTGCCAGACAACATTCGGTTATGATAAAATGGATACATTAAAGTGAGTTGAAATTATCAAAACGCTACGGGGTCTAGGAAGTACTACCAGTATTTCACACAATATGCAACTTTGCAATCAACAGTTATGGTAAAGGAAAAGGTTTAAAAGGAAATACCCTTAAAACACGATTAAGAATGGGAATATTTTCAAACCGTAAACAAAGATCAACTCATGAATAAGAAAAAAATGAAGACGATTCATGAAGACAGAATAATAAAGTCAACTGGTTGTATTTTTCTAGGTGCTCCACAGTACAAGGAATGTTATGGATTCAATGCACCCTTCAACACTGACTGGAAGAAGCTTCCTGCATAGTAATTCTTTGGGTACAACTTGTAAAAAGGTATGTATGTAGTGGCGAAGTTCTGTTTACTACATAACACAAGACCGCAGTTTCAACTTATCACAGACTATTTATGAAAAATATTAATCCAACAGAGGCAATAATGTGAATCGTACATAGCACTTTGCCACCAGGACACAGAAGACAAATGATGTGTCATCACACAACTAGCCTGTTGGACACGAATTTTTCATATCACCTACAATGACTACCACGCCAAAGTCATTTATGTAGATGACGCCTAAAGTCATTTACGTAGATTACGCGTCTATTTCAATTCTGTGCTCAGAGTCATGAACTAAAATCACTTAATGGTTTTCATATTAATTGCTGACACTTCGCAAACTTCATGCTCTTAGTATTCAAGACACCAGACAAAGTAACCAGTGAAATCAGAGGTGTTCGCTTTCATCATTATAATTCTGTTTTGCAAAAACCAGATTACGAAATTTTGCTTTCGAGCTGCCATCATTTGGTGTCAGCAATCATTTCCTGAACTTCGCTAATGCCACCAACCCTCCAACCCCGGAATATACTATCCCTCTCCTCTTTGGATTTTTTACATGATATCAACATGGAATGACACACATCCACTACTACTAAAAGCCCAGCTAGTATAGAAACTGAAACGTATATAATCACACTTAAAGAATGTCAGGATCTAGGATTAATCATGTTTAAAAACGTGGTTATGTAATGGAGAGATTTTATACTTCAATAAAAAAATTATTATTTTAATTGCAACAACATTCACTGTAATAAAATCTGCTTATGTATGCAAGAGCTTGACTCATTTATTTAAAAACTTCTTTAAAAATAAGGAATGGTCTAGTTCATACCTAATCATATTAATGAATAAATTTGTGTTAATAACGACGGTTTTCAAACAGGTGGTGGAAGTCACCGAAAACCGAAAATTCACAATCAAAAGAAACCCTTATTGCTGTTACCCACAGCTATAAAATTTCCTTCAATAAAACGATGCATCTAACAGTGAAAGCAAGCATTTACAGTCATTAATATATAAAAATAGTTTTGAGGAAATATGAAGCAATTTTATTTCTCTTTAGCAGTCTTTGTAAGAGTAATTACAAGTGATTTTAATTCAAGGTTTGCTTTTTAGTTCGAAATGGGGTTTTTTAAGAACATCTAGGTGACTAACATCCATTGACATATACAGATTAAATAACTGTAAGAAAATACGGAATTATTTGAGAAGTAGTATAATTAACTTGAAATTGATGAAAAGTTGGCCAATTACCTTGTTTAAACAGCCTCTTGCTTTCCGTGTAATATCCAGCCAGATTACGAATTTCACAAAGTTCAAAACGCCGAGAAATGGTGTGAGAGAGAGAGAGAGAGAGAGAGAGAGAGAGAGAGAGAGAGAGAGAGAGAGAGAGAGAGAGAGAGAGAGAGAGAGAGATATCAACAAAGCATACTCCTACTTTAGAAGTGATTTTCTTTTATCTATTTGAACTACTCTGTCATGTCTGTCTCGAGGAATGAGTGGCCCTCAGATAAAAGGAAACTTACAATTACAGACACGTACCTTCTCCCGACTCATGGTTTCACCATGAAATCTCCCCTCTGTGAAATCACAAAAAAGATAAACTGAAACGTTCCCAAAGAGGGCGCTACTTTGGCTTATTTATCTACGCATCACCTCCGAGGCGGAAGTTCAATGGGACGCCGTATTTTGTACTAGCCCCTTGGGGATCAAAGATATCTATTGTTACTATAATCTGTCGACCACACAATACAGAAATGGGTGTATATAATACTTTGATCCCCGAGGGGCTAAAGTAGCAACCCCAAAGTGTTTAAAGTACAAGTTACTTCCAAGAGTTGGGCGGAGACTAAATAAATCTAGGGAGATGAGGGAGATAGAGCTGAGTCGAACTTGACTTTTGCCTTTCATTAACAGAAAAAGGAGAGCTACTGCTCTTTTCTCTTGAGTTTTACACGTACGAAGTTACTTTCTGTCTCACTCACCGAATCGAATATGCTCTCAAAAGCTGTTATCTTCGCCACAGTGTTAGGAATTTGCTAAGATTTTGCCCCTGAGGTTGAATCTTTCATATATTAGCGACTTTCTCAGTCAAAATCCTGCCATACCCCTTTACTGGCATACTATGTAATATTATGCCCCAATGATTCTCAGTCCCCTCGATCACATTTTCACTTATGGAAAGGAACAATAATTGCTCTTCTCACCCATTCATTTCCTTTATCTATACACGCCTTAGTCACATACTCAGTCACATTTTCATCACAATAGTGCAGTTACTCGCATATAATCTCACTATTCCCAGGATTCTTTCCATTATTCAGCCTTTCCTGCTTCATGCACACACACACGTACACACACAAACACACATATTGGCCGATAAAGATGCTGCTCTATACATCAAGTAATCATTCCACCATTCCAAGTTTCGAATACGTCCATTTTTAGATTAAATATTGGAAAAGAGAACCTGAAATATCGGCCGCATATCCTCAATGTTGGATAATCATTGAGCCTGTCTTAATTGTGGAGTGTTTTTAAAAGAAAGTGAGATCTGATCTTCCTCTCTTAACTTGAGGTTGAGCACCAATTGTCTGTTTATGACAGCTAAAATATATAATAAAAAGAGTTTTTTTTCCCAAACAGGAGGGATTTCCATTCTAGGCTTAGTGAGGTTCTCAAAAGAGTATCTTTTTTTTATCAAGTCTTCTCTACCCAAATAATACTGTGGACAATGTAGTCATGACCTGTCTGAACATGTGCTCTCAATTCCATCGGAGTAAGTTGCAACATGCTACCCGTAACGGGTCTTTATAAAGAAAAATTACTTCCGGGGGTGTTTACATATACCAGATTTCAAGTCAACTGGAGCGAGAAGGTTTAGAAATGGCAGTGTAATGGGACACGGCAATTATGCATATAAGATTTATGATTCATTAAAATTCTTAGCAACCAACTTTTTACTAGTTGAATTTCAAGCAACGCTGCCTTCAGGCTATGTACCACAAGCAAATGAAAGTTGTTTAGCGTGAACACGATATGCATCAGATCCCAGTCAACTGTGTCGAAGACAGAATTCATGGGATCGTGTAATGGTATACGACCATCACTTTCCAGACAAAAAAATTAAAAACCTATTACAGTGAAATATGTATATAGCAAAAGGTAGGTGCTAAGAATTATAATAAATCATAAATCTTATATGCATAATCGCCACGTCCCATTACACTGCCATTTCTAAACCTTCTCGCTTCAGTTGACTTGAAATCTGGTTTATGTAAACACCCCCGGAAGTAATTTTTCTTTATAAAGACCCGTTGCAACTTACTCCGGTGGAATTAGAGCACATGTTCAGACATGTCATGACTGCATTGTCCATAGTATTATTTAGGTAGAGAAGACTTGATAAAAAAAATCATCTTTTGAAAACCTTATAAGATGTGCAAAATAATGAGCAGGAGAACGAGTATTGCTAGTTTAATCAGAACACAGGCCGCTTATGCGGCATGTGGACGTCACACAGAGGAATACAATAGGATTCAGGTGACCCAAGGCCAATTACTCTTGGTATTAATTATAATGGAAAAATACAAGTAACATAAAAGGTAAGTTAACAAGAATTGACATAACAACATTCTAACACATGTGCAAGGAAAACAGGTTCAAATGAATTAGTAATAGATACATATTTACACAGGAAAAATATGGCTAATTTCGCTTGACCCAATCTCGTAGGAGCGTTATTGTAGAAAACGGGTGGTTCACCATAGAAAACCCGCTTAGCGGGGACTTTACAAATACTCCCCGCCCACAAAGACGTGGGCAACGTCTGAGTCAACTAGGTATCTGCTGGGCCGCTGGAGAGTGCCGCAGCTCCGCAAAGTCAGCTGGGGGGTGCGGTGTGAGCAGGAGCGGCTGGCTGTGGCACTGGCTGGGTGCTTCCGGGGACAGCCGTGCGACTTTCTTTTGGGGTGGTTCGGCTGCGGAGGCAACGGTTCTTGCGGAGGACGCTGCGTGGTATCGTCTGCAGCATCCTCCAACAGGGCAGGCTTGAGATGGTCGATCGACACCCAATTGTCCTTCTCGTGCAGGGCGAGGCGGAATGCTTTGGTGTTCCATTCGAGCACGCGGAAGGGCCCCTTGTAGGGCCTGGTTATTAGAGGACGGACAGCGTAATTCCTAACGAAGACGTGGGTGGTGGAGGACAGGCAGGGAGGCGTGAAGGTTGCCGACCTATCGGTATACGTCTGCTGGCAGGGGGCGAACTTCCCGACTATGTCACGGAGCCTCTGGACTGACGGGTTGTGGTGATCTCCCGTGACGAGTTTGCCCGGGACTAGGAGGGGCTCTCTGTAGACTTTCTCTGCTGCAGACGGGTCGCCACTGGCTCTGGGGGCGGTCCTCAGCCCGAGGAGGACCCAAGGCAGCTGGTACTTCCAATCCTTGGCAGTGCAGCGGGCCATGAGGGACTCCTTCAGGGATCTGTGGAATCTCTCCACCAATCCATTGGCTGCGGGGTTGTAGGCAGTGGTGGTGTGGTGAGAGGTCCCCAGCAGGCGTGCCAGGGCGGACCACAGCTCAGACAGGAAGGCAGGGCCCCTGTCGGTGGTTATGTGGTCCGGGACACTGAACCGGCTAATCCAGCTGGAGAGGAGGGCACTGGCAGTAGCTTTCGGCAAGGGAGTCGCTTCAGGCCACCTGGTTGAGCGGTCGACAATCGTCAGGAGGTATCTGGCCCCGCCTGATGGGGGAGGGGGCCTACAACGTCTACATGGATGTGTCCAAACTGCCTTCCCAGCTGGGGAAATTCGCCTATCCGTCTCGGTGTGATGCCCTATCTTGCTGGTTTGGCACCGGATGCACTGTCTCGCCCAGGCCCTCGCGTCCTCCCGCATACTGTGCCAGACAAACTTCTCTGCCAGCAGCTTGGCTGTCGTCCTGCCGGAGGGGTGGGACAGACCGTGGATGACATCGAACACCAGACGGCGGCAGGAGGTGGGTACCAGAGGGCGAGGTTGGCTGGTGCTAACGTCACACAGCAGTGTTGGCCACCCAGGGGTGATGGACACATCCTTCCACTTGAGGGACGTGATCGCGGTGCGGTAGGCTGGAGTCTCTGGGTTGGTGGTCTGCTCCCAGGTGAGGTTCTCGTAGTTGATCCCGAGTTGCACCACACTGAGCTCGATCCTGGAGAGGGCGTCTGCTACAGGGTTCTTCCTGCCGGGGAGGTACTTGATTATGCAGGTGAATTCCGCGATGGCTGTGAGATGCCACTGCTGCCTGGAAGACCAAGCGTCCCCCTGCTTTGTGAAGGCATGGACCAGCAGCTGGTGTCCGTCCAGATTGTGAAGGGCGTACCCTCCAGGAGGAACTTGAAGTGTTGTACCACCCGATACACTGCACAGTGTTCCTGTCGAAAGTGCTGTAGCGGGACTCCACGGGGCTGAACTTTTTGCTGAAGAAGGCGATGGGCTGTGGGGCTCCGGCGACGATCTGCTCCAGGACAGCCCCACAGGCGATGTTACTGGCATCTGTCGTCAGCTGAAGGGGGGCGTTGGGGTCCTGGTGGGCCAAGGCGGTTGCCTCGACGAGGGCGGCCTTCGCCAGGGAGAAGGCCTGCTGCTGGTCGGGTCCCCAAACTAAGGACTTCAGGTGGCCCTTCAGGATCTCCGTCAGGGGGGCCATGGTGTGTGTGACCCCGGGGATGAACCTTCTGTAGTAGCTGACCATCCAGAGGAATTCTTGTACGGCCTTGACGGAGGTAGGGGTGGGGAACCTGGTGACGGCTGTGACCTTTGATGAGAGTGGACGGACGCCCTCCGGGATATCTCGTGGCCAGGGAAGTCAACTTTTTCGACGCCGAAGGTGCATTTATCGAACCTGACGACGAGGCTGTTCTCCTGCAGGCGCCGCAGGACCTTTCGGATGTGCCATAGGTGCTCTTTGGGGATCTGGAAAAAATTAGAATATTGTCTACGTAACAGACGCAGAAGTTCAGGTCCCCCAGGATGCTGTCCATCAGCCTCTGGAAGGTTGCCCCAACATTCCTCAGGATGAAGGTGAAGAAGGCGAACATGTAAGACCCGAAGGGCATGATGATGGTGGTTTTGGAGATGCCCTCTGGAGCAACTGGTACCTGGAAGTAGGATTTTAAAAGGTCTAGTTTAGAGAATATCTTGGCCCCGTGAAAGGAGGCCATGAGATCTTGCATGTTTGGTAGGGGGTAGTGATCTGGTTCAGCTGTGAGGTTGAGCCGCCTGTAGTCGCCGCAGGGTCTCCAGGAGCCGTCCAGTTTCTGCACCATGTGGAGGGGAGAGGCCCACGGGCTGGAGGCCTTCTTGCATATGCTCATTCACTCCATTTCGGCGAAAGCGTCCTTGGCCTCCTGAAGGCGCCGAGGGGGGAGCCTCCAGAACTTTGCGTGTGTTGGGGGGCCTTCGTCTTAATGTAGTGGTAGATTCCCTGCTTTGCCGGGGGCCCGGGTACCTGGCGTAGTTCAGGCTTGAAAACGTCGGGGAACTCCTTCAGCAGCTGGGCGTACTGGTGTGAGGCGATGGAGCAGATGGTGGGCACGCTGGGGCCCGTCGCCAGGGGGAGGGACTGGCAGGAATTGGTGTCCAATAGATGCTTGCGACTGACGTCGACTGCCAGCCCAAAGTAGGCAAGGAAATCCGCGCCCAGGAGTGGGGTCCTCACATCTGCGACAATGAAGTTCCACGTGTACCTCCGGCCGAGGATGGAGATCGACAGGAGCCTGGTGCCGTAGGAGAGGATAGGGGACCCGTTGGCGGCCGTCAGGAAGGCAGCCGGGTCCGGCAGGTGTTTGTGGTCCTCTCTGGATGGCGGGAACACTGACCGAACGGCCCCAGTGTCGACCAACATCATCCTGCCGGAGACGGTGTCGCGGACGTAGAAGCCTAATGGTTTTGGGCTCCTGGGTTCCTCTGCTGCCATGGCGGCCTGTTCTGTTGGCCGCCGCCTCCCCTGTATTTTGGATTGGCAAAAGAGCAGGGGGGTTGGCAGTTCCGGGTGTCCTTGCCATACTGCTGGTGGTAGTAGCAAGGCCCTGGTGGATGCTTCTTGTGGTGGTATGCTGGGTACCTCCTGGTGACGGTGCTTATCTCCACCTCCGCGTTATCCTCCAGCTGGAGGGAGCTGATGGGGTGTGCGGGCGTGGATGCCCGCTTCGCTGCCCTTGTGGAGTCCGTCAACCACTGTGCCGTCCTGATCAGGTCCTCGAGCGGCATTGTGTAAGGCTCGAGGATCTGGGTTCGGACCCCCGGGAGGAGCTGACAGAGGAAGATCTCCCTTGATAGGTTAATCTTCGACTGCCTGCCGCTGCTGTCCGTCTCGGGAAGGGTGAGGAGGTCCTGGATCACGCCCCAAGTTTCCAGGAGGTTCTGATCATGTCGAGGGTTGTTGACGAGGTCAAGGGCACGGGCAGCCCTCTCGGAGACCGGCAGGGAGCAGGTCTCGACGAGAGAGGTTTTCAGATGCTGGTAGGTGACGGGGCGTGGGGCAGACACCCACAGGCCGAGCTTCCTGTAGACCTCCTCCGGGAGGGTGTTGGCCATGGCGTCTGCTTGCAACACCCCTTGGTAAGTCCCGCCAGCCTAAACTGCCCCTCGACCCTGTAGAGCCATGATGATGGGTTGCTGTGAGTGAAGGGCGGCAGCTTTATGGTGAGGGCGGACTTAGTCTGTTCTGTTAGGGCGGGCAGCACGCGGGAAGCGGGTAGCGGCATGGAGGAGAGCGTGAGCCTTGGCGTGGGGGAGATATTTGAGTCCGCGAAGTTCGCAGTTAACTGTATGTGGGAGGGAATGTCCGCGTGCATACTCACTATTGCTCTCTTACTTGGAATGGATTACTCACGTCAATACTCACTTGGGAGAATGTGCCATGTGGGTCTGCTAATGACACTGGTGATCTGCCGACGAGAGTCAGCATGCCCAAACGCTTTGTTAAAAGCACTGTATTTAGGCCGTTAGGGGCGTGGGGTAGTTCATGGAGCCAAGACTAGGTTGCCGTATGAGTCTGCTAATGGCTCTGGGAAACACTCCGGGGTCACCACTATAAGAAGTGCAAAATAACGAGCAGGAGAACGAGTACAGCTACTTTATTCAGAACGCAGGCCGCTTATAAAGCGGCGTGCGGACGTCACAAAAAAAAAATATATCTTAGTTTAACCAGACCACTGAGCTGGTTAACAGCTCTCCTAGGGCTGGCCCGAAGGATTAGACTTATTTTTACGTGGCTAAGAACCAACTGGTTACCTAGCAACGGGACCTACAGCTTATTGTGGAATCCGAACCACATTAAGACGAGAAATGAATTTCTATCACCAGAAATAAATTCCTCTAATTCTTCATTGGCGGCTCGGAGAGTCGAACGCTGGGCCAACAGTACGCCAGTCGAAAGCTTTACCACCCCTCCAAAGAAGACGTCACACAGAGGAATACAATAGGATTCAGGTGACCCAAGGTCAATTACTCTCGGTATTACTTATAATGGAAAAATACAAGTAACATAAAAGGTAAGTTAACAAGAACTGACATAACAACATTCTAACACATGTGCAAGGAAAACAGATTCAAATGAATTAGTAATAGATACATATTTACACAGGAAAAATATGGCTAATTTCGCTTGACCCTATCTCGTAGGAGCGTTGTTGTAGAAAATGGCGGTTCATCATAGGAAACCCGCTTAGCAGGGACTTTACAACCTCACTAAGGCTAGAAAGGAAACCCCTCCCGTTTGGGAAAAAACTCTTTTTATGAAAATTATTTTAGCTGTCATAAACAGACAATTGGTGCTCAACCTCAAGTTAAGAGAGGAAGATCAGATCTCACTTTCTTTTAAAAAGACTCCACGATTAAGACAGGCTCAATGATTATCCAACATTGAGGATATGCGGCCGATATTTCAGGTTCTCTTTTCCACGTATATACATATATATATGTATATGTATTTGTATACACACACGCACACACACACACACATATATATATATACTATATATATATATATATATATATATATATATATATATATATATATATATATATATTTATATATATATATATATATATATATATATATATATATATATATATATATATATATATATATATATATATATATATATATATATATATATATATATATATATATATATATATATACACACACACACACACATAAATATATATATATGTGTGTCTATCATGCGGTTGTGTTTGTCTGAATATCAAAGTACCTTCTCATGTTGGATCGACCTGAAAGAGCAAAAGCAGCCCACAAAGACCAGTTCGCCATTTTTGCAAAAACTTCAAAGGGCAGAGTCAACCAGATCTTACAGCATGAAAGCAAAGGTAGCGAAAGTCTGAAAGAAAGCATAAAAGAAAGTTAGTACAATGGTAATGAAAAGAGAGGGATAAGCTTTTGTTGACAAAGAAGAAAGAAGCCAAGAAATTATAGAAATGCTGTACTGTGAGTACTTTGGAACCCAGCTCTTCTACTTAAACCGTCTAATGTAGATTCTAGGAAATTCAGCAAACTCAGCGAAAGAAAAAAAAAAAAAAAAAATGGGAGGTCGAAAGGGAAGGGGAGAGACATGCAAGAGGGAAAGAAAGTTTTTCTTACATTAAAGCGGATAGGTTTCCTTTCATATTTTGAATGACGGTACCATTGAAATTTCCCTCTTGCACTCGTGATTTCTGGGGAATAGTGGGCCGGAATTTAAAAAGCTCTACATTACATTATCTGAATAATTCTGACATTTTATAATAAAAACTAATTCCTATATTTTAGCTAAACATAGCCTACTTAGAAAAGTTTAATACCATAATTTAGTCATCTCCAACACAGTCGGCAGCACTGCTAATAACATGAAAAGTTGCAGCAAAAGTAACGAAAATCATACTGATCTCCAGTGACCCTCCCTTGCTGTAATTTTGATTTCACTGATAAAATAAGAAAAGGATTACAAACAATGTAGTAGTTATATAATAAAAGAATATTTTTCAGCGCCAAAATTCAGCAATCAAAATGTTCATATTTTCCATACCATCGTTCTGTTCTTTTTAATAAGTTTACGATTCGATGCTTGAAGAGAAGAACTCTATAAATGCTATGCACCCAAAGCATCTAAGTTTAAAGTAAGGGGATAAAAACGGCCTTGTCTGTTGTTCCCGCAACGACATCAGTAAGTCTATCCCATCACTACTGTATATGACGACAAAACGGAGGGGTTAGTGGAAAACCAAGCAACGAAGACTGTCAATGAGAAAGAAAAATAAATAAGTTCAAGTGCTTGGCATTGATGGATCCCTTTTTAAGTTAGTCTTGACCAAACGATGGATAATACGTTAAAGTATCTTGGCTCTTGATATCTCAAAAATAATCCTATTATGTTTCCCTTAATGAAAATTCCTCTTTTTTTATGTAGCTGAGCCTCTTTCACATGAAAACTGGTGACGAAGCTTCACTTTGATCAGAAAAATGTGAGATGTGTGTAACTTTTATACTCCCATATGATGTTAATTCGCTGTTGTTAACTGCCTCATTACATCAGCAAAAACACTTTTTGAGCATGGCAATAAATGACAGTTGTCTTTGCAAGTGATAATGTCCTGATGATTCATTTCTCGCTGACTGAGGTTTTCACAGACCTAATATTGCACCGGAAAATTCTCTTTTGATACGAATCTGAGGTCTGATAAATCGTTATCAGTGATATATGAAAATACCTGACAAGTGCCGAAATTGCTCCTGCAAATGCATTTTTCCAGCAGATTTCGAATATAAAGATTTTCAACGGACACATCTTACGAGGACAGCTATCTATATACGTGAGTCTTGTAGGCGCTGAAGAGAACAAAGCTTTGTCAGTCTTGAGTTAGATATTCTTTTCAGTGAAAACAATTAGAGAACAGGGGCAATAACGCAAAAGAATAAATAAAGGTTAGATAAAAAAAAGGAAAGAAATTTATCATTGTTTGTGATAAGAAGGGATCCGAGAAGGGCTTTTTTTTCTCAAAAATTTTGGAATCCAGTTGTTCTTTGTACGATCTTTATTCCCTTATTCCTGTTGTATTCTACAAAAGAAAAGCAACGTTTTTCTTTTGATTATTTCCTTGCCCTTTCATATTCCATTTATGAATGTCTGAATTTGACTCAGTCAAGATTCAGTTAATCTTTCTGAAAGCCATCTCTCTCCAAGGTAATGTAGTTCTTCATTGGAAGGGAAGGGTAGTGTGAGATTGCTAACTACACTATGGTGTAATTAGTTGTAATGTATTTATGCATAACAATGTATTTATTGTAACTGTACCTTTTACTCAAACTGTTGAGTACTGTAATTATTACTGCTTACCTTTTACTGAAATCTACAATGTATATTTAGTTTCTGTTAAGCTGCCGTACTGTCAAGTTTACATAATATATAAAACAACAAATTCTGTGTTCTCCCTTGCCCTGCCATGAAACAGAAATCCAACATGGCGCAGTGATTGGTTTTGTTTATGCTGTCTACTGTCGTTCAAGGAGTACAGTGTTAAGTCTTTAGTACCCATACACGATGGAGAAGCAAATCGAACAACTGGCAGCACTTGTGGCAAGGCAAGCAGAGATGGCTCATCATGCCCAAGAAGCAGCTACGAAAAGGGAAGAACGTTTAACCGCAATTCTAGAGGGTTTTGCTGGTACCTCGGGACATCATAGGAACCAGTCTCAGGCAAGGGCAGTTCCTGCACCACACTTGTCGTCTTCTATATCTCTTAAAGAGTTTAGTTCGTGGCGTCACAAGTATGAGGGACATCCAGTGTTGACAAGAATGTCATCTCTCTCTCTTGCTGAGCAGCAGTCAGCATTGATTTCCGTGCTGGAAGATGACTGGACCCTCACTCTGAGAAATGGTCTCTCACTGGATGATGGAGCAGACCTGAAGACTATATTGGATGCCATGGAGTTGCACTTGAGCAACCAAAGGAATGTCATCGTGGACCGACGCGACTTTCATACAAGAGTCCAGGAGTTGCACGAGACCTTCAATGATTTTTTGTGTGGCATTAAAGAGATTGCTTCTTTCTGTGATTTTTGTGAAACCTGCATGGACAGCAGACTACGAGACAGGATCGTCGTTGGAACCAGAGATGAAGAGGCTTTGAAACGTATGTTAGAAGAAAAGAAGCTCACTTTGCAGATGGCTGTTGATATTTGCAGAGCATCGGAAAATGCAAATGCCAGTCGTGCTGTTATTCGGGGCAGTGAAAAGTATAATGTTTCAAGAGTGTCCCAATACAAGCAAGGTCAGAAGGCAGCCCATTTAAAGCAGCAGTGCTTTAGATGCGGAGGTGAGCGCCATCTTGATAAGATGGCATGCAAGGCTCTAAACAGGGACTGCAAACAATGTGGTAAGAAAGGTCACTTTGCAGTGGTGTGCAGGTCAAAGGGACAGCCACTGTCTCCTCAGAAGAAGAAAACGAATAATAAAAGCACGTTCAAGCCTTCAAAGCAGAATCTATATCGTCCAACCCCTCAGATTTGCATCAATACCACTCACCCCAAAGGATCAAGTTCAGTTATGTGGACACCTGACTCTGGAGCGGAGACAACTGTGATAGGACATGAGAACACTAAATCTCTTGGAATTCATGAGAGTTCACTGGAGCCGATCATTATGGGTGGTCTCATTGCAGCAGGTCGTCAACCTCTCACTAACATGGGTACTTTTGAGGCTTTTTTAACTTTGGGGAATCGTAGTACGACAACAGTTGTGTCAGTCGTCAAGGAAGTGAAAGGTGCACTTCTGAGCTGGTTTGATTGTGTAGCACTGGGAATATTACCAGAAAACTTTCCAGCGCAAATACAGCATGTTACATGTTCAGTGTCGCAACCACATGTAGCATCGAGAACCAGGAAGGTGTTGTAGTCACAAGTGATTTTTAACACACAGGATGTTGTGCAGTCTGCAAGTGCCAGCAGTTTGGTGTCTGTACCAATGGCATTGCCAAGATGGCCACACAGCAGAGACCCTACAGAAGCAGAGCGTGCAGAACATGCAGCTTCCATCATTTCTGCTTATCCTCATGTATTCGATGCTTCAGCTACTCTAAGGGAAATGCAGGGAGGTCCTACGAGGATTCAGCTGTCAGCAGATGCACATCCTTTTGCAGTGACCGCACCATGCACCATTCCGTATTGTTGGAGATCGGATATTAAAGCTCAGCTGGATGACTTGCTTGCTAAGGATATCATTGGTGAGGTTGATTACCCCACCGAATGGTGTCACCCGATGGTCCCTATTGCAAAGAAGATGGGTGGTGTGCGGTTGTGTGTGGACCTTACAAGACTTAACCGCTACATGCGCAGACCTACATATCCAGTTTGATCCCCTCAAGACGCTGTGTCGTCTATGGATGCTGGAGCCAGGTGGTTCACTACTTTGGATGAGAAGATGGGATACTTCCAAATCAAAATTGCTGAAGAAGATCAGGATCTTACTTGCTTCATCACACCTTGGGGACGTTACAAATTCAAACGAGCTGTGATGGGACTTGTATCATCTGGAGATGAATACAATCTTCGAGGGGATCGAGCTTTGGGAGATATTCCACGTACTGTCAAAATTGTTGATGATATTTTGGTGTATGATTCTAGTTACCGTGATCACTTAACCCATGTGATCACACTTGTGCAAAGATGTGACAAATTTGGAGTAACCTTAAATCCTGACAAAATTTTCTTTGCTCAACCTAATGTTGAATTTTGTGGTTACAGTATAAACCATGAAGGTTATAGTGTGGATTCTCGGAAGGTGAAGCTATAGCTGAATTTCCAAAGCCACAAAATATCACTGATCTCAGGTCATTCATGGGTTTAACCAATCAGCTTGGGAGCTTTTCTTCTGCGATTGCAGCTGCTGCACAGCCACTCAGGGACCTGCTTAAACCTCGGAATGAGTGGTGCTGGACCCCTCAGCATGACGTGGCTTTCGAGAAAACTAAAGAAGCACTCATAGCTCCTCCTGTTTTAGCTCATTTTGATGCATCTCTACCTACTATGCTTCAAACTGACGCATCCAAATTGCATGGTATGGGGTTTGTTTTGCTGCAACAACATGGAGAGGCTTGGAAGCTCATCCAGTGTGGATCCAGGTTTCTAACGGATGCGGAAACTAGGTATACCGTAATTGAGGTTGAGATGGCTGCTGTACTTTGGACAGTGAGGAAATGCAGTGTTTACTTGGCTGGTTTGCCTTATTTTGACCTGGTAGTAGACCATCGACCACTTGTTCCTATTCTCAATTCAAAACTTCTTGGAGAAATAGAGAATCCTCGACTGCAGTGTATGAGAATGAAACTCTGCAGATTTACTTTTGCTGCACGGTGGCAAAGTGGGAAATGTCACAGCATGCCGGATGCACTCTCTCATTCACCAGTTCAGAGCCTTGCTGAGGACAATGATGTGACGGATGATGCAGATCCATTGCATGCTGCTGTTGTATTGTCTTTATTAGCTACTTGTGAGGAGGGCATAAGGTTAGCACCTCTATGGGACCAGACACTGGATAAGATTCGTGATGCTTCTGCACGTGATGGTGAATATCTGTCATTAAGAGATGTAATAATGAAAGGATTTCCAGATCATAAGCATAGCTTACCAGAAGAGTTGCGAGCATACTGGGGAATTCGGGACATGCTGGCCGTGGATGATGGTTTGATAGTTTATGGACCTAGACTTCTCATACCTCGCAGCCTGCGTAGCGAAACTTTGCAGTGTCTACATGATGCTCACCAAGGAGTGGACCGCACCAAGCGTCGAGCACGCCAGACTGTGTACTGGCCAGGGATTGACAGAGACGTTGAGAATACAGTGAAGTCTTGTTCTCGTTGCCGAGAGCTGTTACCAGGTCAGCAGAATGAGCCTTTGATGCAGGAAGACTTGCCAAGTCGAGTATTTGAGTCTGTGTCTGCTGATTATTTTCATGTCTCTGGCAAGACATTTCTTGTGTACGTTGATTGCCTATCAGGTTGGCCATATGTATCTTCGTGCAATGGATCAACTTCTGCAGCTCAACTAGTTAGTTTGTTGAGGCCAATATTTTCAGACACAGGTGTGCCTGTAGTACTGAAAACGGATGGAGGACCGCAGTTCGCTTCATCAACATTGCAGCATTTCCTTGCTCGATGGGGGGTGGAACACCACGTGACATCGCCCTATAATCCAAAAGCAAATGGTCATGCCAAAGCTACCATGAAGATTATCAAGAAGTTGATTTTGACGACCACACGAAATGGCAAGCTGGATGAGGATGAGTTAGCACGAGGGCTTCTTGAGCTCAGAAATACTCCACGGGCGGATGGTAGATCTCCAGCGCAAATCTTGTTTGGACATCCTTTGCGTTCCAAGATTCCGGCTCATCATCGTTCATTTGCAAAGGAATGGCAATGTACAGCTGACGAATGTGACATAAAGGCTGAGTACCTTCGGCATCAGGCAAAGGAACGGTATGATGCCACGCTAGACCACTCTCTAAGCTGAACCTTGGTATGTATGTGGATCTGCAAGACCCTAAGATAAAACGATGGGATAAACCAGGAGTTGTGGTCGGAATTGGCACGAGGAGGGATTACCTTGTGAAGACTGGGAGTGGGCGCATCAATTGGAGAAATCGGAGGTTCCTACGACCTCATCGCCCTTTTTTGCCAGGAGAAATTATTTCTCCGCCTATCTCGGTGTTGGGTGGCGAAGCTTCAGGATATGGAGATCGTAGATCACCTGCAACATCACCTAAGCCTGATACTCAGTTATCAGTTACCTTACCAGTACGACGTAGTGGACGTCAGACACGGGCACCAGAGCGTTTAAAAATAAGATGGGACTTGAAATCATATACTAAATAAGGACCTTAAGATGCCAGGTATCCTTGTACTGCACCTGCCATCTTGGGGGGAGGTGTGAGATTGCTAACTATACTTTGGTGTAATTAGTTGTAATGTATTTATGCATAACAATGTATTTATTGTAACTGTACCTTTTACTCAAACTGTTGAGTACTGTAATTATTACTGTTTACCTTTTACTGAAATCTACAATGTATATTTAGTTTCTGTTAAGCTGCCGTACTGTCAAGTTTACATAATATATAAAACAACAAATTCTGTGTTCTCCCTTGCCCTGCCATGAAACAGAAATCCAACAGGTAGAGCTCTCGGTTAGCACGCTATTGGCCCAGCGTTCGACTCTCCAACTGGCCAATGAAGAACTAGAGGAATTGATTTCTGGTGATAGAAATTCATTCTCGTCATAATGTGGTTCGGATACTAGGAGAGCTGTTAATCAGCTCAGTGGTCTGGTTAAACAAAGATATACTTAACTTTCCAAGGTAATGTGGAAGTTTTACCAGCATTTCTGTTTACATCCGGTTAATATGTATGTATGTATATATGTATTTTTAAAACAATACCCTTCCAGTGACCGTCTAGCCTTCGAAATAAATTTGCGTTAGGAACTCCGTATTAGAATAGTTTGAATAGTTCCGAATTAACAAAGAAAAAAAATAAATTAAAAATAAGGAAACTCACTCACGTCAGAATTTCCATAAAAAAATTCGTAACAAGTTTTCCAAACTTGCCAAACACAGCGGCACAGAAGTTAAAAGCGCTGAGCTTTTATCTGAAACCTTTGCTGGTTTTATGATGACAAGGACATGGCTCTTCTGAAACAAGTTAACTGTAGGTCACAGCCTTTAAGGGAGACTGGAAATATGAAAAGGAATTATCTCTTATAAAATGAAATACGTATTTTTATTTAGGCCCTGAATAAGAATGGAACGATAAAAAGATCAGTTTGAAAGCTAATAAGATTAAGTGAACTTATCTTACAAATTAGCGTTGCAATATTGTGGTCACCCAGATATGACCGTAAACTATTGAAAAGAAGTTTGAGAAATCGAAAATAACATAATGCTACCGTAAAGAATAAAAAATGTAGAGGAATCCAAAGGGCAAACAGATAGCGTCGTTTGCTAGTCTAGACCCTCGTTTAACAAGTATGTTTCCCTCAGGACAAACAATGGTAAACTTCATGGAAGAAACATCATCTCTGGAAAACAAAAATAATCAAAACAGCAATAATAATGATGATGAACCTGAAGACAGAGTTTCATATTCAGTTAAGACGGACTTCTACGTAAAAGATGCATTCCGCATTGTGCTGAATGTGCTTCCACTGATTCCCACCTTTATACCATAGGAGGATGACGGAATTCAAAATGAGAACGCAGTAATTTCCGACAAACTGGTGATTAGGAGAAATAGATAAAACACATTTCTATTTTGTAAGTCTGCTCAATAGTGTCCTCTTAGCCGCGCATCTAATAGATATTAACCTACCATTTTCTAACCTAACCTAACCGCCTTCGGGTAAGCCTAACTTACTATTAGAGGGGTGTGACAGCATAACCTGAGACTGTAACCAAGTATAGCAAGTGGCGCAAAATATCGTTATAAGGAACATCAATGAAAAGTTCAGAAGGTGGTGACTTAACTTTTTACCTTCTGTTCACAGAATTCCAAAAGAAATTTGGCTATTGCAGAAGAAATCTGTTTCACATAACTGTCAAAAGCGAGCTTCATAACACTGCCAAATGCCATTTAAGATTCGTAAGGCTTGCGTTTGTCGGAGAGAGGCGAGGTCCATTTGACAATGGTAAGATTCACAGACATGAATTGGGACACTTGTAAAAAGACTGGCGCCCGTCGTTCCCCGGTAGTCACTTATCACAACAGGGAAACTATCTGCATCATCGGGCTGCTGTTCTTGCTCTCTGAAACAATGCAGCGGGTAGGAACAGCTCTGACAGGGATATGCACAAACTGGATCGTCTTTTTTTTTTTTTTTTATTTAATAAGACCTTATGTTGTTTTGAATTATCTTGATAACTTCATGTTTCAGAGTGATGAACAAGCTAGTTTCCCTGGACCAACAGAAGGTTACCGGTTTCTCCCGGACTAACAGCCTGGGCTGAGGCCAGCTCAATCTACAACATAGACCACCGACGAATGAATAATGAAATTTAGGTTATAAAGCCAAGCGCTGGGGCACTTTCAGCCTTTCAGTACTTAAGATTTCAGTATTTAAGACAGTGAGAGAGAATTGCAGAAGCTGGACAACAAGGTAAAGAGATCCAGAAAATAAATGACATCAAGTATAAGGATATAAAGGTGAAACTGGGAAAAAACCTTACAGTTGCACTAAGAAGTAATAGTTAAGAGTCTGGAGAGCTGGTGGATGAACGGGTGCGGGAAGGAAGATAAAGTAAAAGACTAAAAACTGGGTGCAGCTAGGGGAACGGAGGGACTCTGGAAGCATCCTTTAGTAGCGCCTACAATACATAACCTGTTTACAAGGTCTACAAAGAGCAAAGCAAATTGCTCCGGAGTTGACAGTAGGTAGAAATTTAGAATGTGGAACAAAACATAAAAAGTGTATTGCCGTTCGTTTAATCGAGGTCCAGAATGGAAAAAACTGAAATG
>JANJGK010000029.1:5031620-5071620 GCA_039081455.1 Macrobrachium rosenbergii | reverse complement strand
TTCCCCTGTTCATAGCATGACTCGATTGTTTGTTTATATTTGCCTGCCTCCTTCTTCTACTTTTGTCACCGTGCAAGGTTGCCAAATTTGGCGATTTTTGGCAGCGAAATGAGTGTTTGGAAGTGAAAAACAAGGATTTGGTAGTTTAGCACTAAAGGGCTCAAATTTGGCAGCCACAAAGGAAATCTGTCAGTTTCCCACTTTCTTATAATAAATAATAAACAAATAAGCTCCCAAATTTGGCAAAAATTTATTATGTTTGACATCACTGCCAACTCAAATTCCCTAAATCTAAGGGAAATTCTCCTTATTACTAATCTATACCTGGACCTTGACGTGTTCATTATGAAAAAACAAAGCAATACGTGTACGGATGCGGTGACTCAGTTGGACTCGGCCTCAGTCACCAGTTGGTAACTTGGTCAGTTTGATAGTGATGTAGTGGGCGCTGTAAAGGGAAGATTTAGACGAGATGGGGACCGACTGGACAAAAGCATGAGTTTTTGTGCATGTAATCTTTAGATCACCTACTTCTGATCTGAGACCGGTGCCATGAAATTTATCCAGTGGAACATCCTTTTTTCACATATATTCACAGCATGTTTATTGAAAATGTACATGGTGAAATCCTAATGATAATATTGCCTGAGATAGATCCCATGACTATAACATCTTTATTGTAACCTATTCACATTGTTTAGGTTCTCTAATATAAAAGGTAGAAAATTTTTTTTTTAAATCTGAAGTGTGAGATGGCCAACTTTGAAGTTCAAAAAAAAAATCCACCATTGGTAAAAACATACGTACTGCATTATGCTGTTGCGGGAATGTTCTTGGCATACACTCCAGTCAAAAGACACATGCCAACAGCTGCCAGACAGTTACACAATTGTGCCAACTGTTGCACTAAATGAGTCCAAAGTGGAAGTTTCAGTGCCTCCAGATGTATCTCAGAGAATTGTAAGAGATATAGTGACAGCGATGAAGCAGGAGTGCAACAGGATCTGTACAGCACTACTCTCTACAGAAAGAAGAACTTGAGAAAGATGATACCATAGCATGGGGAGCTTACTATGCTGCTCGTCAAGACACATCTTTGAATGAGATTCAATCAGCTCTCACACAGCTACTTCCCCTCTTCTGTGAAAAAGCAGCATCTGTTGTAATGCTAAAGCATGGCATGGGCGTCGTTCGATTAACAACATACTTTTTGAATCCAGGACAAATTCCTGTTCTTGCCACGGATGCACCGCTTTATGCACTGGTGAAACATACTGTACAAGAGAAGCAGCCAGAGACACATGGGGAGGCAAAGTATGTAATCATGTTTGGAGGCCTCCATACCAAAATGGCAATGTGGAAGACCTTTGACAACTACTTGGAAGATTCCAGTTGGACTACTGCACACAGGCAGGCGTGGCCTCCCTCTTCTGGTACAGCCCACTCTTTTCTTCACTGCTGTCATCTCACTCGAACAAGAGACAAACACATGGCCTTAGCTAAACTCCAAGAAGATGCCTTCCTCAGCACCGATCAGGAACACACTGCTGAAGCTAAAGAGGAATGGAAACAAGACATGATCAAGAAGAGCCCAGCATTCCAGTACTGGGACACAGTGCCTCATTTGGAGCTCTTGGGACTCATCTTCATTAGAGCTCACAAAGACCTCACTCTACATAGAATCCCCCCGTAGGTGAGTAGTGCCGTCATTGCACCTCATGTGGCACTCAGTAGGCATTACTTAAGGTTCTTTGCAGCGTGCCTTTGTCCCTAGCTGTAATCCCCTTTTGTTCCTTTTACTGCACCTCCTTTCATATTCTCTTCCATCTTACTTTCCAAGCTCTCCTAACAATTGATTCATAGTGCAGCTGCGAGGTTTTCCTCCTGTCAATTTTTGTCTCAGCACTGAATGACCTCATAGGTCCCAGTTCTTGGCCTTTGTCCTAAATTCTATATTCAGTTCAATTCAACTCTACATAGAATCCCTCAAAGCACTGGTGCCATGGTTCTTTGCCCTGGACAATCCCAACTACTCTCTCTGGATTCCTGTCCAGATCCGAGATATGGAAAGTCTACCCCCATCTATTTTAGAAGAGTTCATACAATAGGGTCACTAGGTTGTTCCCAAGACAACCAATTGCTTCTCATCAATGCCAATAGATTGGGCCCATGACCATAATAATGAAACTGTCAAGGGAGCAGGTGGGGCAGTAGGACTTACTGAAAACCCATCAGCCTTCCACAAGTGGATGCTGGCAGGACCTGAGCAAGCAAGATCCTTGCAGGAGTTTGAGGAAGAACTCCTCCGTGAGGGAACTGAGAAACATCTGCACCATGCGGAGAGTTTGGTCACCCAGAGAGATTTCCAACAGCAGGCTTTGAACCTTGTGAACACCATCAAGGAGTTGGGAAATCCTTTTCTCAATGATACCCAGGAACTTTTGACTCTGGATACGCAAGATGTCGTCAGTGATTCTGTTGTCAACACAGTCCGCAATATTGAACTCATTGGCAGAAGTCAGTACAGTGACTACAGACAGTCAGTGCTTGTAGATCGCACCAGGTCTTTTCATGAATCGATAAAGAAGCATGGTTTTCTGCTCTTTTGGTCTCCAGCAACCAAAGCCAAATCAAGACAAGCTGACAAGATCACAACCCTGAAAGCAGATGTTGATCTTTTCTCACGATTGTACATTGTAGCACTGCACAGAGAATCAGACATCAGCACTTTCTTCATGCATGAAAATCATCCCTCCCTCTATCTATTTCTGACAGAGGAAGACTGTGCCTGGGGAAAAAAAAGTGACCTCTTGACCTACTTCAGTCAAGTAAAAAAGAGAGAGCTGTTAAATGCCTCTGATACAGAGGAACTGGAAGACCTGAATGTGCCTGCATGCTCAGAGGAAGCAGATGAAGTGGCAGAGGTCCTTCATGTGCAGCCAGAAGTTCTCACTTCATTAGAAACAGCAAACGAGACAGAACTTCCAGGAAAATTTGACGTCAAAGTTCTAGATGGAACTGCTGTTCTTCACTTTCTCCCAACTGTAGGGAGAGCAACATTTAGAGACTATGTTAGGAAGGTGTTCTTCCTGTTCCTTAGAAACCAACTAATTAGTGCCAAGCGTCTGGATATGGTGTGGGACACGTACAAAAAAAAACAGCATCAAAGAAATAACGAGAGAAAAGGGAGGGAAAGGAGTACGCAGAAAGGTTGAGGCACAGAATAAGATTCCTGGCAAATGTCCAGACCTTCTACATGATCCAGACAATGAGAAAGAACTATTCGCATTCCTTACAAATGAGATCAAGCACTGTGTGTTTCCCTCTGATAAAGAAGTCATCATCATGTTCAGTGATGCAGCCTTGTGCAAAGGATCAGACCATCAGATACCTCACTGTGACCATGAGTAGGCTGACACCAGAATGGACTATCATATGCAAGATGCCATAAAGAATGGCCACACCACATGTTTGATACAAACTGTAGACACTGATGTCATTGTCATCCTCATTGGGAAGCACTACCAATTTTGCACTGTTTGCCCAGCAGTTGATATTTGGGTTGCATTTGGTGTTGGAAGAAAGTTCAATTACATCCACATCAATACACTTGGCCAGGCTCTAGGAAAGACAAATCCATTGCCTTACTAGCTTTTCATAGCTTTATAAGCTGTGACTCTGTATCTTCCTGCTTTTGGAGAGGAAAATGGCATGTCTGGGAGGCATGGAAGTGCTATCCAGAGGTGACAGATGCCTTTAAAAAAAATGGCAGAGAGTCCATTTCGTGAGCTAGACCTAGAAGATTCATGCTTCAGACTTCTGGAACGGTACATGGTGATTGTGTATGACAAGACTAGCCAAGTCACCTCAGTCAATGAGACACGGAAGGAAATGTTCTGTCAGAGAAGCAAATCAATGGAATCCATCCCGCCTACACAGAGTGCACTTTTGGAGCACTCAAAGCGTGCTGCTTACCATACTGGAGTCTGGGCCACCTGTGACATTTCATTGCAGCATGCACCCTCTCCAGAAGGCTGGGGATGAACGATGAAGAAAAAGAGCCAGTCTTGGAACCTAGTATGGACAACAATGCCAATGGCGTCAAAAGCTTGTAGTGAGTTACTGAAATGTGGTTGCCAAAGTGAAAAGGGTTGTAGTGGAAGACGCGCTTACAAGAAACAACAATGGAAGTGTACACACCTCTACACATGCAAATGTGACAAATCGACATGTTTGGTAATACTTGTAGTGAATGCTATGTAAGACTTCTGAGAAGATAGTTATCATTGCAATGTGGCTGATCATTTTATAATTTGGTGCAAGTTGATATTGTTCTGATTTATCTTTATATATATTCTCTTGTAGTTTTGAACAGGAAAAAGAGCACCATCATCATCCTCTCTTTATTTCCCATTTGGTGTACGTTAATTTTATGTGTCTTTGACTTTGAACTTTAAGGTTTCAACTTCAGAGACTGTACTGTGCTATGTGGACTCCCATTAACTGAACTAATTATAAAAAAACAGTCCAGAAGCTCAGAATATAGCTGGATATCGTAGCATAGGACCAGACCTTAAACAAACATTAAGTGCAAAGGTAAATAGTGACTGGACACCAAACAGACCATCAAAATTCTTGGCACCGGTCTTGGAAATATTTAAAATGGTGTACAGAATTGATCCTCAAACTGATACTTTTGTCCAGCCGGTCCCCACCAAATCCTCTACAGCCCCCCTAATAGTAGTAATCTCCATATTATCAGTTTGATTCTTTTCTGTGTGATTCCTGTGATTATTAGCTATTGCTGTGTTCGTTTAATGTGTTTTCCTCTTTCCCCCTGAGAAGTGCGCCTTCTGCACTCCTTTGTAAGTTTATTTTAAAATTCTTTTTATTACGTTCAGTTTTTTATTAAGTTCATTTTAAGTTTTCTTTTATTGGTTTTTTAATGTGTAAATGTATTTAAGTGTGATTGTTTAAGTTTAGCTGATTTTCCATTCTAAGTTTCTTATGTTTTGTGTATGTTTACTTTTAACTGTGTATGCTGAATGCCGCTTTTTACATTATAACTGTAGATGTCCTGATGATGTGACCACGGGTCAAGAAACGCGTCGACAATAATAAATGTACTGGATCTGTATGTGTTCCTGCGCCCTCCTGCCTACTATAGTCCCTCCGATTATATATATATATATATATATATATATATATATATATATATATATATATATATATATATATATATATAGAACAAACAGGAGGACGAAAAGGAAGTGATGCACATTCAACTCTATTTCCAGTCAACGTTTCAAAGCATGGCTTCATCATTAGGGCTAAAATACAAAAGGAACAATTAAAATCAATACATAAGACTCAGTAAAATTTTATATATACTGTATATATATATATATATATATATACATACATACATATATATACATATATATACCTCTATATATATATATATATATATATATATATATATATATATATATATATATATATATATATATATATATATATATATTATGACAAATATTTTTACACATATTGTATAAATGAATTTCTAAATTTCTGAAATTTTGGGGCATTTCGGCGATGATGGCAGTGAAAAGAGGGCATCAGAGTGGATGGACAGCAAGATAAATAGATCCACAAAATAAAGGAGATGAAGTACAGCAGCACTACATAATTATAGTTTAAGAAATTGGACAACAAGGTTGTAGAAAAGAGGCGGATTGGAGGCTAAGTGAGAGGCTATAATGTTTTGATTCAAAGTGAAAATAATTTTCTCTTCAAGGTAAAAGAAAAGTATTTTCTTTTGGGGTAGATAATGTGTTCACTTAGTTGATGAAAATATTTTAAGTATAGGCAATAAGAAAAATTTTTTTAACACTGAATTGAAACGGTTAAAAAGATTTAGACATTAAAGATTTTCGAGATGAGAAACCAGTAGTAAGAACTCATTTTGATACGTTTGATGAATTCTCTCTCTCTCTCTCTCTCCAGGTTAGCCAGCTGGTTTGCAATCAGTCTGCAAGGATCCCAAGGAAGAGGACCACCATGATTATTGGCATTTCATGGTCACCTTCGAGGAGTATACCCACATCCCAGCATCTGTTAAACACAAGACAATTTAACAGATGACTGTTTGACCTTCAGTCTCCAAAACTTAAGGCTTACGGTAATCCAGGAGATGGAGGTCCCAAACCCAGTCAGGTAGGGCAAATTTGGATAGATAAGGTTAATTATTAGAGGGTAAATACCCTCTCCCGTAGGCTACAGTATCCTAGGCTAATTAGGTAGTGATAATACTTTGTCATATTTTACTCTTTTAAGGGCGCTTCAAGAATTGTGTTTACGATGGTGGCAATATCGTTACCCTACTTTATGGACTATGCACGGTCCAGATATACCAGGTCAGCCAGGAGCAGCTATGGACAGAGTCACAGGGGTAGTGACGTCACGCCTCCCAGAAAGCACCTTAGTAAACAAAACCCACGTGGCAAAGCCTTAGTCTGCTGCTTCCTTCCGTATGATTGATATCATAACGTGTTTTTTGTTATTTTCGTATGCCTATAAACTTTTTTTTTTAGTCAGAGTTGTTAATTCAGTGTCGATATGTCAAGTAATTGCCCTGTGTTTGGATGTTCTAATTATTACTAAAAAACAAAGGATTCCAATATAAAATACCATACTTCCACAAAGGAAAGACAATTTGGTATTGATATAGAAAAACAAACAAACGTGTTACATAATGTAATTGAGGTCATAAGTAGTATGAAAGTTAAAGGTGCTAAAACAAGAAGTGTCTACAGGTTTCAAAAAGGTATAATTTTATCATCAAAATCATTAATAGCTTTGTATTAGTATGCTAATCCCATCCTAAGCCTGTTGCTCGTTGACGTTACTCTACCAAACTAGAATCATCTTCCAAAATCTGGTTTCTGATGATTACCTTTTTTCTTGGTGATTTATGGTTCACTTTAACCAAATTCTCTCATGATCTGCCGCATGTCCCTCATGGCTCTTGTATCTTCACCACGGAACAATTTTTTATGGCAGATCCCGCCAGAAGTCATGAATAATTCTGACGTCCTGTCAGCCACCTTCCGGAAGTTAAGAATGGCAGCATTAAATGATTCCGCGTCCCAGCGACAGCAAAGTCAGAGCCAATGATGGAAATCGCCCCAACAAGATTATTTGATTCCGCTGACGCTTCGTCATACTGTTAACAAGTTTTCCACTGTCGTGGCGCTCTTCATTTGCCTTGCATTCCGGCTGAAGGGGAATAATTACTGCTCTCATACTTCTTCTTGGGAGAAGGTGGTGAGGGGAAACAAAGAAGACTGTTTTGTGTATAAGTGTGTGATTGTGATGCTGCTTAAAGAGAATTTAGTTTTGACAGTTCACATTCTTTTGTTGCCTGCTAATACTTCGGTAATGATTTACTGCAAAATTTTCTTCGATGATTTGTTTCACGCAGAGGATTTTGTATGTTAGCGTACAAATGCCATTCAGAAACCGAACATCTTCACTTCAGTTTTTTCCATTCTGGACCTCGATTAAACGAATGGCAGTACACTTTTCATGTTTTGTTCCATATTCTAAATTTCTACTTACTGTCAACTCCGGAACAATTTGCTTTGCTCTTTGTAGTAGACCTTGTAAGCAGGTATTGTATTGTAGGCGCTACTAAAGGATGTTTCCAGAGTCCCTCCGGCCCCTAGCTGCACCCAGTTTTTAGTCTTTTACTTTATCTTCCTTCCCGCACCCTTTCATCCACCAGCTCTCCAGACTCTTAACTATTACTTCTTAGTGCAACTGTGAGGTATTTTTCCAGTTTCACCTTTATATCCTTATACTTGATGTCATTTATTTTCTGGATCTCTTTACCTTGTTGTCCAGCTTCTCCAATTCTCTCTCACTGTCTTAAGTACTGAAAGGCTGAAAGTGCCCCAGCGCTTGGCTTTATAACCTAAATTTCATGATTCATTCGTCGGTGGTCTATGTTGTAGATTGAGCTGGCCTCAGCCCAGGCTGTTAGTCCGGGAGAAACCGGTAACCTTCTGTTGGTCCAGGGAAACTAGCTTGTTCATCACTCTGAAACATGAAGTTGTCAAGATAATTCAAAACATCATAAGGTCTTATTAAATAAAAAAAAAAAAGACGATCCAGTTTGTGCATATCACTGTCAGAGCTTTTCCTACCCGCTGCATTGTTTTCAGAGAGCAAGAACAGCAGCCCGATGATGCAGATAGTGTTTCCCTGTTGTGATAAATGACTACCGGGAAACGACGAGCGCCAGTCTTTTTACAAGTGTTCCAGTTCATGGCTGTGAATCTTACTATTGTCAAAAGGACCTCGCCTCTCTCCGACAAACTCAAGCCTTGGGAATCTTAAATGGCATTTGGCAGCGTTATGAAGCTCGCTTTTGACAGTTATGTGAAACAGATTGCTTCTGCAATAGCCAAAATTTCTTTTGGAATTCTGTGAACAGAAGGTAAAAAGCTAAGTCACCACGTTCTGAACTTTTCATTGATGTTCCTTATAACGATATTTTGCGCCACTTGCTATACTTGGTTACAGTCTCAGGTTATGCTGTCACACCCCTCTAATAGTAAGTTAGGCTTACCCGAAGGCGGTTAATTTAGGTTAGAAAATGGTAGGTTAATATCTATTAGATGTGCTGCTGAGAGGACACTATTGAGCAGACTTACGAAATAGAAATGTTTTATCTGTTTCTCCTAATCGCCAGTTTTGTCGGAAATTACTGCGTTCTCATTTGAATTCCGTCATCCACCTATGGTATAAAGGTGGGAATCAGTGGAAGCACATTCAGCATAATGCGGAATGCATCTTTTACGTAGAAGTCCGTCTTAACTGAATATGAAACTTTGTCTTCAGGTTCATCATCATTATTATTGCTGTTTTGATTATTTTTGTTTTCCAGAGATGATGTTTCTTCCATGAAGTTTACCATTGTTTGTCCTGAGGGAAACATACTTGTTAAACGAGGGTCTAGACTAGCAAACGACGCTATCTGTTTGCCCTTTGGATTCCTCTATATTTTTTATTCTTTACGGTAGCATTATGTTATTTTCGATTTCTCAAACTTCTTTTCAATAGTTTACAGTCATATCTGGGTGACCACAATATTGCAACGCTAATTTGTAAGATAAGTTCACTTAATCTTATTAGCTTTCAAACTGATCTTTTTATCGTTCCGTTCTTATTCAGGGCCTAAATAAAAATACGTATTTCATTTTATGAGAGATAATTCCTTTTCATATTTCCAGTCTCCCTTAAAGGCTGTGACCTACAGTTAACTTGTTTCAGAAGAGCCATGTCCTTGTCATCATAAAACCAGCAAAGGTTTCAGATAAAAGCTCAGCTCTTTTAACTACTGTGCCGCTGTGTTTGGCAAGTTTGGAAAACTTGTTGCGAATTTTTGTATGGAAATTCTGACGTGAGTGAGTTTCCTTATTTTTTCATTCATTTTTTTGTTTCTTTGTTAATTCGGAACTGTTCAAACTATTCTAATACGGAGTTCCTAACGCAAATTTATTTCGAAGGCTAGACGGTCACTGGAAGGGTATTGTTTTAAACATACAACACACATACATACATACATGCATACATACATACATACATACATACATACATACATACATACATATTAACCGGATGTAAACAGAAATGCTGGTAAAACTTCCATATTACCTTTGAGAGAGATTGCTTTCAGAAAGATTAACTGAATCTTGACTGAGTCAAATTCAGACATTCATAAATGGAATGTGAAAGGGCAAGGAAATAATCAAAAGAAAAACGTTGCTTTTCTTTTGTAGAATACAACAGGAATAAGGGAATAAAGATCGTACAAAGAACAACTGGATTCCAAAATTTTTGAGGAAAAAACCCTCATCGGATACCCTCTCATCACAAACAATGATAATTTTCTTTCCTTTTTTATCTACCCTTTATTTATTCTTTTGCGTTATTGCCCCTGTTCTCTAATGGTTTTCACTGAAAAGAACATCTAACTTAAGACAGACAAAGCTTTGTTCTCTTCAGCGCCTACAAGATTCACGTATACAGGTGTCCTCGTAAGATGTGTCCGTTGAAAACCTTTATATTCGAAATCTGCTGGAAAAATGCATTTACAGGAGCAATTTCGGCACTTGTCAAATATTTTCATATATCAGACCTCAGATTCGTATCAAAAGAGAATTTTCCGATGCAGTATTAGGTCTGTAAAAACCTCAGTCAGCGGGAAATGAATCATCAGGACATTATCACTTGCAAAGACAACTGTCATTTATTACCATGTTCAAAAAGTGTTTTTGCTGATGTAATGAGGCAGTTAACAACAACGAATTAACATCATATGGGAGTATGCAAGTTACACACATCTCACATTTTTCTGATCAAAGTGAAGCTTCGTCATCAGTTTTCTTGTGAAAGAGGCTCAGCTACATAAAAAAAAGAGGAATTTTCAGTAAGGGAAACATAATAGGATTATTTTTGAGATATCAAGAGCCAAGATACCTTAAAGTATTATCCATCGTTTGGTCACGACTGACTTAAAAAGGGATTCATCAATGCCAAGCACTTGAACTTATTTATTTTTCTTTCTCATTGACAGTCTTCGTTGCTTGGTTTTCCACTAACCCCTCCGTTTTGTTGTCATATACAGTAGTTCATGGTATAGACTTACTGATGTCATTGCGGGAACAACAGACAAGGCCGTTTTTATCCCCTTACTTTGAACTTAGATGCTTTGGGTGCATAGCATTTATAGAGTTCTTCCCTCCAAGCATCGAATCGTAAACTTATTAAAAAGAACAGAGCGATGGTATGGAAAATATGAACATTTTAACTGCTGAATTTTGGCGCTGAAAAGTATTCTTTTATTATATAACTACTACATTGTTTGTAATCCTTTTCTTATTTTATCAGTGAAATCAAAATTACAGCAAGGGAGGGTCACTGGAGATCAGTATGATTTTCGTTACTTTTGCTGCAACTTTTCATGTTATTAGCAGTGCTGCCGACTGTGTTGGAGATGACTAAATTATGGTATTAAACTTTAATAAGTAGGCTATGTTTAGCTAAAATAAAGGAATTATTTTTTATTATAAAATGTCAGAATTATTCAGATAATATAATGCAGAGCTTTTCAAGTTCCAGCCCATTTTATTTCCCAGAAATCACGAATGCAAGAATGAAATTTCAATGGTACCGTCATTCAAAATATGAAAGGAAACCTATCTGCTTTAATGTAAGAAAAATTTTCTTTCCCATTTTTTTTTTTATGTTTCTTTCGCTGAGTTTGCTGATTTTCATAGAATCTACATTAGACGGTTTAAGTAGAAGAGCTGGGTTCCAGAGTACTCACATTACAGCATTTCTATAATTTTTTGGCTTCTTTCTTCTTTGTCAACAAAAGCTTATCCGTCTCCTTTCGTTACCACTGTACTAACTTTCTTGATGCTTTCTTTCAGACTTTCGCTACCTTTGCTTTCATGCTGTAAGATCTGGTTGACTCTACCCTTTGAAGTTTTTGCAAAAATGGCGAACTGGTCTCTGTGGGCTGCTTTTGCTCTTTCAGGTCGATCCGCCTTGAGAAGATACTTTGATACTCAGACAAACACAACCGCATGATGCACATTTTATATATATATATATATATATATATATATATATATATATATATATATATATATATATATATATATATATATATATATATATATATATAGTATATATATATATATATATATATATATATATATATATATATATATATATATATTGTAAAGATTAGCGCCAAAATACGCTATGAAAGCGCCCGCGTTTCTGCTTTGCTCGGCCGATAGATAGGCCTCTGTCTATTTTGAACCTGGGAGAGGTAGTGAATTCTGGTTCATGTTAGTTTGAACCAGAAGTCAGGGGGTTATACTCAAGATTTAATCTTTTTGCCCTGGGCAGTAAACTGGCTTTGCATCGTTTTCTTTGGTACAGGAGAGTAAGCCGTTTTCTTTGATATAGAAGCGTGACCTGGGTAAGGACATCGCCCCCCGCCCCTACCCCTGTCCAGAAGCAATAAAAGGTCAGAAGAACTCCTTCTCACACACCGTCGCTAGTTTAAGCCGAGAGGGCACTTACCTGCCCCCCCCCCCTTCGTTCGCTCGCCGCCACGTGGAAGTTAACTGCCCTTTGCTCCGTACCCCGACCCACGTGGCCATCAAAGACTGCAAGTGGGGATTGCAAGTCCCAAAGCGAGCGGATACTCAACTGCGGCCTTCTCATCATCCCACGGGCGCCCCTTTTCCGCCCCAATCTACGACTTGAAGCAGTACCTTGGTGAGGGAGGCCCTTTTGTCGACGCTCCCACACATGGTCCCTGGCAGAAGACGACGTCAGCCTTACGCCCCTGCAATGTGGTAAAGTACCCAAAACGAGTTGCTAGTCACGTTACTTCGCCCTTGTGCATTTATTAACGTCTGGGCCTATAACTTGGTATCCCCTGATGTTTCTTGGTTTAATCCCAGCCCATGTGTTCACTGCCTCCTTCCTCTGAGTCACAAGTAATGCCTCGGGGAAGTCCTTAGCGCCCTCAGCGCACACCCGAGTAATTCATTCCCCGAATTCCAGCTTTTGATTTGTAACCTGGGTCCTAATATCGTTTCAGAAGGACGGTCGTAGCAGAATTCTCCTTGGTCCGTGTTCCTGGCATTCCCAAGCTCCCCCCCCCCTTCGGGAGGACTTCTGCAGCAGCAATTTAACGTGTTTCAGTTCATTTCCCCTTTGATCTTGTGTGTTATGAAAATATACCAATTTTTGTATCCACGTGTTTCACGCACTTCCCTTTGAGAAAGAGCCCTCCGCTCCTTGTATCACTCCTATTAGTTTGTGTTCTATGTCCTGGTTATCTTGCAAGGCCATTTTAGAGTAAAGTAATAAATGTGGAGTCATAAGAACCACCTGCACCAGGAAACATATAAAAATGGCGACCTGACCAGTGATTCTCGTAATGATTGCATCCCCCCCTCTTCCCCTTTGTTGTTTGTGTTGCAATTTGTGAAATCAGCAATTAGCTCAGCTAAGCTGGATACAAGACAGATTACGAACCTTTGAAAAGCCAGCGCAACAGGCTAAGGAAATTCTGCGTAAGTAAACTGTGTTTATTCAGCGTAGGACACTTTAGCAAACGTGACTAACCCTAGGAATTTTTGTTTATAGTAGGACGCATGTCAGAGGAAAACGAGAGAGAGAATCGCCGAAACTTAGCTTTGGAAGCCTTTGCACGCGGCTTGCATGCCATTCAATTAGGTTATTTAGGTGCTAACTCATTAAAGGAATAGTGCGCATATTCATCCTGTAGAAACGACTGATTTCGAAACCGAATCCTTAAATAGGCGCGAGAAATCGACGGAAAACACGTGTTCGAAAGTCAGACTAGCATCGCTGACTCATTTTACTCTCTCTCTCGTTTAGAAATAGGAGCGAAAGTGTATATTATACTAGGTTAACCCCAAGGACGTAAAAGGGTCAACAACAGTATATTTCCAATGAGTACATTTTCACCTCTTCCTCAGCAAAACATCTGAAAAAGTCAAATAAAACCCTTGTTAAACAAAATGCATAAAAACAAAGATATGGGAATTCCTCCCATGTTACTTATAAAGTACACACCATGTAATTAATGCTTGACACAAGTGCGACATATATAAATGAAAGAAACAATCTACATTTTGGGAAATCTGTAACAGTTCCTACCTCCACACAGCAATGTTCAGTCTTAATTGACAGGTCTTGAACCAGAGTCTTCACCGAAGACTTTTAATAATGTTCAGTGTTGGTCTTGGAATAATCATTTGTGTGATAACTAATCCTTTCACACTCTGGGACTCTGCCCAAAAGAAATGCACATACAAACTCATTTTCCAGAACCTAGACATTTCCAGCGAACGCACTCATGAAGTCTTGTGGCGAGGTAGGGATGTTCCCATGTCTTGAGAATACCTGACGTATACAATTTTACTAATTAGAAAACGTGCCAGACAACAGCTAATCATCCTCTCAAGGTTCTCCACAGCACCTGTAGCCTCACTTATTAATCAAACATTTACTGCGTATTGTAATTCATAAAATACTTGTAACCAATGAGCTTTTCATATATATTATATATATATATATATATATATATATATATATATATATATATATATATATATATATATATATATATATATGTGTGTGTGTGTGTGTGTATATATATATATATACTGTATATGTATGTGTATGTGTTTATACATACATATAAGATATGATATGGGAGGGGAATACAGATGATTATCCGTTTCTGGTTCGTAGAAGAGATCCTGAAGGAGCACATAAGGAAGAAAATTATTCTATTAGAATAACCAGGGTAAGAAATGGGAATTTTGATTAGGTCGAGAACATTTCTAACAGATTTTAAGTATGAATGAAGTGCTAGTGTTAGGATACGGCCTTAAGTTGTGCGTGGGGAATGATAGTAACGATTCCACTGAAATGCGTAAAAGACCTAAGAGAATTAGATAAGAACAAAACTGGGGATGAGGCTGCTTTCTGAAGAGGGCTCTTGTTCCCAGAGAGGTTACTTAAGCCCTATACAGGGTTGTTAAATATAAGGATATAAAGATTTGCAAGGCAGATAAAGTGAGGCGGTAGTTGTAATGGATGCCAAAGATTAAGAAAAGAAGTTTGAACAACTGTTAAATGATGAAAAGACATACAATGCTTGCAACAAAAACCCAGACAAAGGGGGTAGAAAGCAAATTTCACAAAAAGGTAAGGGAAGCTTTTAAAAGAATGTGGGATAAAACAAAATGAAAGGAACTAAACATAGGGTAAAATAAGGGAAAACCCAGAGATCCCATGTATTTTGCTGTAGTCCTAAAATCCATAAGGAAGGTTCTCCGCTAAGGCCAATCGTGGCATCGACAAGAGCACAGCCGAGAAGACTGAATAAATGTCTTCCCAACATTATGAGAAAATGAGTGGGGTTGGAGTCAAAAGGGCATTTGAAACATAGCATGGATGACATAGAGGAATTATCTAAAAGTAACATTACAGATTCTAAACTTGCGAGTTTGGATGTAACTTCCCTCTTTACCAATGCAACGTACCAATTAAGAAGACGTCAGAAATAATACAGAATATGGAGGAAGGAATTTACACATGTGACTAAGAACATGACATTGTGATCATTCTGATGGAAGTGACTTTCGGAGTCAGTGTATTTAAATGGGGAAAACCATTATATACAAAAAATTTTCGTGGAGTAGGGAATGCAGGGACCCTGAACATCGTCAAATGGGTAAGGTATGTAGATGACATCTTAATTATTTATAAGGGAGAAAGAAGGGAATTAAACAAGTTCCTGGAAAACATAAACAAAATGAACAAAATAAGAGTAATTTAGAATAAGAGAAAGAGGGAGAAAAACTCCATTCTTGGTAATGTTGGAAAAAAGGGATGGGGAAAATTTTAAATTAAAAAGGTATGCATAAAGTAGACACATCAATTCATACATACATACATACATACATATGTTCTCAAGCCATAGCTAGGAATGAAATAAAGATGGGAGTAATGCTAGGCCTGGGTATCAGGGCTTATAGGACTTGCACCTCACTATCTAAGATGAAGAGTTGCGATACTTGAGGGACAGCTTAAGGAGATTAGGATAGCCTACGTATTAGTATGAAAGGGCACACACCAAGGCAAGGAAAAACTATTTTGTGAGGTGAGAGGGAAAAGAAAATTAATATTTCAAAGGGGAGAAAATAATTACTGTCCCTGACAGCAATACCATTACATTCCTGAATAGGATTCTAGATCATTTCAAATGGATTGGTAATTGCAAAAACATGATTATGAACAAAATAGTCAAGAACAAAAAATTGGTGGAGGAGGAAGAAGTAAGAGAAAGGAAGATATACATGGCAGTGTGTCTAAACTGTGTAGAGAGCTACTTTGTAAAAGTGGCAAATCCTGCAAAAAGCACAGCAATTAACATGAACAAAACATTAGGTACTACAATCAGGCATTAGCGGTGGCCAAACAAAAAGTCACAGGATAGATTGCGAGGATATGAGCTTCTTACACAAAAATACAAATAAAATGTCCAGATTGATTGTAATGTAGAACAGGCCTTCATAACGTGGGCAGATAATATAATGGCAGGGAACAGTGGCAGTGGCTTTCAGGACAGGAGATACAGGAAATTCATATATGAAACAACGAGTAAGAGGACAAACAAAAACATGAGGGACAACGTGGACGGGCACACCTGGAGGAAGCCGGAGGTAGAGACAGGTCACAGACACAAAGACAGGGTGATACAGGGGAAGAAGGGTAACTTATTTACGAGAGCCAGCACATGGAATCAGATCTACAGGGGCTTTAATTCCCTTCCCACATGCATAGTAGTACAGCTAAAATGCGTGTCTGATAATTTTACACTACCAGATGATGGGGACAATGAATCCTTGAAAGCTTGTAACATTTGTGAGTAAATCTCCCTTGGGTACCACCCTGTTTAAATGAGGTCCAGTTATTCTTTATATATATATTTTCACATATTTCCATTCCTCCCTCCTAGCCAGCCTAAAATAATTTGGATTTCTAATTAAAAGCACTTCTCATTTGAATGTTAGGCCAGCCAACATGGCGGGAAAGGTAGGGTTAGCACTTGTTTTGAACTACGAACGCATCCCTCTCCGCACCTGAACGGAAATCAGGACAATAGGCTCCCTCTTCACAACCCCCCTGCTAAAGAAACTCCTAGATTTCCCCCCATTTTGGGGTAGCGAGAGCAGCGTATTTTTAGGGAAGGTTATAATCATTAGAGGCATAGGCCCCTCAAAGGGAAGGCTGCTAACTTAATCTTTAGGTCCTTAGACTTTAAGGCTTCTTTTCCCTTGACCTTTTTACTGGCTTAAGACTTGCTTTCAGATGTGTCCAGCTCGCGTACATACGCACACACACCAAGTGCCCACGAAGACAACACGAGAGGGCAAAGAGAGACTCTCTGGCTTTCGTGGGGAAATGTAGATTTTTTCCCTTCTCAATCTGGACTGGCAGCAGATGATGCTCATCCTGCAATTTCGACGTCTTATACAGGAGCCCCTAGAAGCCTGAGAAGGTAAGTCTGAGTAGCAATCTTTCCCTCTGTTCAATCTAGTGAAATTCTTTCCTTTATTTCTCCAAGACTTTCGCCATTTCATTTCCACTTCTGGCCTTTCCCTTTTCACAAAACCAGCCCAACAAACCATTCCTTGAATTGCCTTGTGTTTAAGTAAAGCATAAAGAACCTTAACAAACTACTCCCTCCATAGTGTTAACTCAGGCCAATTGAGCTAATTAATCAAATCCTCCATGGTGCATTGTTTAGTAACAAGGGAGAACTGACTTTGTGTAAAAGTGCATGCTAATTCTGGAATTCTTTTCCAGGAGATTGAAATTCCGGTCCAGTTTTGCTAGCCTGTGCCTCAAATCATCTTAAAAGCACTGCCATTACAATAGATGTAAACTTTCCTGGTACGCAGTCTGGGGAGCAATAGCCTGTCCCCCCACTTTTTGTTGCACGCAAGAAAGCCTAATCATTCAAGACGAAATAAACCTGTCAGTGGCTGAGAATTATTGCGCCGTTCAGATTTGCATTTTCTTTTTCTTATCTGAGTTTACTTGCTGTATCATCAGCCTTTCAGATTACCTCCTTGGTTGTTTTCTGTAAATAAATTCAATTTAACGTAAATTGCTAATCATTTCTCATGGCGGCCTTCAAATCTCTACTCAAATAATGGTACTACCAAGGTAAGTTACCCATTTTTTCTCTTTCATTCTGTAAAAAGCTGGTATTCTCGGTTGGCCTTAAGGCATTAACGTAATATAAACCCCCAGTTCATCCCCCCCAACGAGACCCAATCTGTGAATATATATATAATATATATATATATATATATATATATATATATATATATATATATATATATATATAGGACCAAGGGCAGAGGAAGACGTCCATAATAACGGCATACCTTTATTTGTGCTTACGTTTCAAGACATCTGTCTCATTATCAAAGCTGGAATAAGTAAAATATAAATATAAAATCAGACTCATACTTAAAATTACAATCAAATTATAAAAAAGAAAAAAGTTATAGAAAAGAAAGACAAAATTAAGAAGACCGTTACCGTTTGTACGGAGTATAAAAGTAGAGTGACATAAACAAAGAATTCCAGGCCGGGGTAAACTCACGTCAGGTACAGAGTTGTTGAGGTAGTTTGGTTGTTCAATCTTGGTACTAGTAGTTTAATAAAAAGAGATTCAAAGATAGGAAGCGAAGAACTGGGGACTTTGGAAAGTATTTTAAAATTTCTATAATCAATTTCTGTTTTACATCTTTTGGCGTGTTCTCGAATATTTGAGAACTCTGGATTAGATAGTTTGACTCCAGTTCTATAACTGACCCCCCTATGACAATCAATTCGCACTTTCAGTAGGCGGCGTGAGGCGCCCACGTATTTCCCCTGACTACATCGGGGGCAAGCAAATAAATAGACGATGCTTGATGTCATAAGAGGGCTAATTTTGTCTTTGTACTGGAATAATGATTTGATATTAAGAGGATTGACCGGAATCAATTTACAATTAATGGCAGGTGCATACTGTAGAATTAGGTTATTCAATGTGTTGTAAAAAGACTTATCGTGGATCATAGGGAGACAAGCGAAAAATGTCATCTTAGGAACTGTAGGTATTTGTAATTTAGGTATATATTTGTCATTCAGAAATTTATTTAAATAGGTATAAAAAAGTCTGGAAGGGTAACAATTGTCTCGAAAGTATTTGTATAAAAAAGTTATTTCATTATTAAAACCAAACCAGCTGGAAGTTATATTAAAAGCTCTGTGGAAGACGGTAACCAAGGAGTTTAATTTAAAGTTAAAACAGCAATGGCTATAAAAATTCAAACCTAGACCGGAAAAAGTCTTTTTCCTAAATACTGATGAATTAGAACAATCATTTTCTCGGGTAACTAAAACATCCAGAAAGGGTAATTTATTATCATTTTCATGCTCAATCGTAAACCTAATATTTGGATGTGGTGTGTTAGCATACTGGAGAAACATTTCAGCCCTTTCTTTGTCTCTAAAAAGTACAAAAGTGTCATCTACATATCTACAATAGAAAAGGGGAAGGAAGGCCAGAGGGCAATTGTCCAGCAATTGCTCCTCTAGTGAACACAAAAATATTGGCAAATGTCGGGCCGAGTGGAGACCCCATCGCCATTCCTTCTACTTGACAGTATGAAACTCCATTAAAAATGAAGGCAGTGTCCCGCACTGCCAGTTGTAAAAGTTTCTTAAAATTATCTCGGTTAAAACCCTTAAACATAGTGTTAGTTTCAATATAAATTTTGTTAAGAATTATCTCAATTGTCTCTTCCACAGGGACATTAGTGAACAATGATTCCACATCCAGACTAACCATGTACAAATCTGAGTCTTGTATTAAAATTCTGTTCTCGAATTGCTCTGAGTTCTGTACAGAGTAATCATTATTAGTTAATTAGATAAAAAGGGGACAACAAATTTTGCTAATTTATAATTTGGAGTATCGTAAGAAGTCAGAATAGGTCGTACGGGTAAGCCAGCTTTATGTACTTTAGGTAAACCATACAAAGTTCCATATGAAGAACCAGTACTAAGTAAAGATTGGTAAGTATCATTATCAATAACCTTCTGATCCGCTAATTGTTTTAAGAATCTATTAACCCTGTCCTCATTTCGAAAGATTGTGGAGAAATTAGGGTCACCTAATTTCTTGAATTTAGATTCATCACTTAGAATAGTTTCAACTTTTTGTATGTACTCGGTTCTGTTCATCAACACCACACCTTTACCTTTATCCGGTTTTGTTATAATTATATTTTCATTCTTCCCTAGGTTTTTCAGGATTTGTAAATCCTCTTTCTTAAAGAATGGAGTCCATCTTGTGGTAAGGTTATTAAACGTTTTGTGCGCTAGTTGTGATAAGTGAGAACGAAATTCTTCCGTTTTGGAAACCAGTTGAGAACTTACAAGTCTAGAGAACAACAATTCCAAAGAACTGAAAAACTTACAGTACGAAGGTTTAAAGCAAGGTAAACAGAAGTCAAGACCAAACGACAACAAGAAATTTTCGCGTGGAGACAATTTGTAGTCGGAGAAGTTAAAAATAGTATTGTTATCGTTTTGAAGTTTGGGAATACTAATACCAAGATTATACAATTTTCTTTTGTGAGTACCCTGGACTGTTGAAACAAAGGCAGAAATACTTTTATTGAATAACATCTTAAAAACAGAACAATCTAAAAATGTTAATTTTGAGGTAACGTCAGTAAGTAAAGTTTGATAATTACAGGATAATTTCTTAATTACATTGTTTTTGTGATTGATTTCCATGTCCAAGAGTCTGTTAGTGGCTTCGTGGTAAAACGGAGTATGGTACAGCGAAGCTTTATACACTTTAAATTTTATAAAATTTGGAATGACATAGTTCATTTTACAAAACAGTAGAAAGTCAAGATCCAGCTCGGCTTTCTTCAGACGACGACAGCTCCTTTCAAGGGTTCTGCAGGAGTTCAATACGGCAGGAGAGTAACGGTCGCGAATGAAATGATGAAAACTTCGATAACGGCGAGCACGGACCTTGAACAGGAACAAGACAGCCAGAAGCACATGAAGAAACGCCATACCGAAGGTGAAGAAGGGCCATCAAACGAAGGAACCAGACGATGGATACCACTTATTCCTTAATACAGCTGAGAGGGTATACAGGTGGCTGCTATCAACCGAGGCAAACAGGACCAAGGGCAGAGGAAGACGTCCATAATAACGGCATACCTTTATTTGTGCTTACGTTTCAAGACATCTGTCTCATTATCAAAGCTGGAATAAGTAAAATATAAATATAATATCAGACTCATACTTAAAATTACAATCAAATTATAAAAAAGAAAAAGTTATAGAAAAGAAAGACAAAATTAAGAAGACCGTTACCGTTTGTACGGAGTATAAAAGTAGAGTGACATAAACAAAGAATTCCAGGCCGGGGTAAACTCACGTCAGGTACAGAGTTGTTGAGGTAGTTTGGTTGTTCAATCTTGGTACTAGTAGTTTAATAAAAAGAGATTCAAAGATAGGAAGCGAAGAACTGGGGACTTTGGAAAGTATTTTAAAATTTCTATAATCAATTTCTGTTTTACATCTTTTGGCGTGTTCTCGAATATTTGAGAACTCTGGATTAGATAGTTTGACTCCAGTTCTATAACTGACCCCCCTATGACAATCAATTCGCACTTTCAGTAGGCGGCGTGAGGCGCCCACGTATTTCCCCTGACTACATCGGGGGCAAGCAAATAAATAGACGATGCTTGATGTCATAAGAGGGCTAATTTTGTCTTTGTACTGGAATAATGATTTGATATTAAGAGGATATATGTATAACTGAATCACGAAAATATGGAATGTGATGATTATATAAATAAAGATAAAATCCACGAAGGAAACGGAAACACTGGAGTGCTGCGAGGCCTTTCGACACTAGTCCTTTACTTAGCAGATTGAAGAAATATAAAAGTATGTTTACAAAGAAAGCTCATATAAATGACAGATGGGGATTATAAAGGAAACATATGTACCTGGAATCCAACACAATTGAAGAATTAGTAGAACTGCCAAAACAGGATTAAATATTTAAGAGGTTTTTACAAAGGATTAGGATCAACCATTCAGGAGCAGGGACAGGACAATTAAAAGATTATACAGGTTCGTGACTGACCACCTAACAATTTTTAGTACAACACAATAATTCTCTTTTTTTTTTTTTTTTGTAAACAATAATAACTTTTTGCAAGATGAACATTTTTACAAATAAAAAAATTATATTAAATATACAGATATATAGAAAATATATATTAAGTAGCTACCTTGTAATTAAGTCAGTGATTTTATCTTTTAGGTCAGTCTTGAACATTTTTCTAATACAGGGGTCCAAATAATACATGCCAGGGCTAAGATTAAAATTACAACTGGAAGTAAGCTGGATAATAGCGGACTCCAATAGATTTCTTGAAGAGAAATCTTTCGATCTGGCAATCACTGAACTTATAGTCCAATTTATCCTGTGAGAGTTTTCACTTAAATGAATGAATATAGCGTTGGATGCTTGTCCAGTTTTGACTGAATACTTATGTTGCTTAATACGTACATCTAAATCTTTGCTAGATTGGCCAATATAAAAAGAGGGGCAATCCAAACATGGAATTTTATATATCATTTTGTTGTTTTCTTTAGGGCTATTTTTTATTAACATTCTTTTGAGTGTGTTATTATAAGAAAAAACGAGGTTTATATTAAAAGGTTTTAACAGTGATTTTATGTTTTCAAAACCATTAAAATAAGGCAAGCTAAGAATGTTCTTAAGGGTTTCTTTCTTCATGTTACTTTCACTATAAAACTTTTTGTGGACTTTGTTATAACAAATATCTAGTATATGTGAAGGATAACATAAATCTGTCCCTATTTTTCTTATGTATTCAATTCCTTTATCCAAATACTGGGGACTGACAATGCGCAAGGCTCGTAAAAACATAGAGGAAAAAATTGATATTTTGATGTTGAGGTGATGGCCTGAATAAAAATGGACATAAGTTAAGTTGTTGGTTGGTTTCCTATAAATACTGAATTTACATTGAAATGGATCTCTATGTATTAAAACATCTAAGAAAGGGAGGCAATTGTCTTTTTCTAATTCTAACGTAAACTTAATGGATGGTACCTGGTTATTCAAATTACAGAGTAAATCATTTACATCAATACCAGCAGGCAAAACAGCTAAAATATCGTCAACATACCTATACCACTTTAAAGGAGTATAAATGATATTAGGTATATATCGTTTTTCAAAGAATTCCTTGTACAAGTTTGAGAGGAGTGGGGATAAAGGGTTGCCCATTGCCATACCACATATTTGTTGGTAAAATGCACCATTGAATATAAACTTACAATCGCAAATGCACAACCTAGTGAGAGAAATGATATGACTTACAGGTAGAGGTAATTCGTGATGGATTAATTCATTACTAAGATACTCTAAAATGGAATCTATAGGGACTTTAGTAAAAAGGGAACAAACATCAAAACTAACGAATCTATCAGTGGGGCAAAAAGTGATTTTGTTTAATTTATCAACTAAATCTAGACTATTATATACGTGAGAATCTGAGATAGTTCCAAGTAACGGAGACAAGAGTTTGGTAATATATTTCGAAAGTTTATGATATTAAGCCACCAGTACTGATCATAGGCCGCATAGGATTGTTTTCTTTGTGTGTTTTTACTAATCCGTACAAGTAAGGTAACGAGGGAAATTTTACCGACAACTGACCTATTAGTTCTTTTTTATCTTTAAGGATTTTTTTCATTGTGCTGTTGAAACTTTTTATGACTTGATCAAGGGGATTTTTTGTTAGTTTTTTGTATGTCGTATCATCATCCAGTAGGGCTTGCATACGTGATATGTCGTCTACTTTATCTAAAATTACAATACTATTCGATTTATCAGCTTTCGTGATGTGGATTGTATTGTATTTTTTAAGGTCGGTCAAGCTTTTCTTATACCGAGCAGGGAAATTGCTTTCATGCCTAACATTCGCAGCTCCATAAATGATACCTTTAACTATATCAATATGATTTTGAGGAATATCACAATGTTTTTCAAATACACATAGGGACGACGCAATCGTTAAAGCCGAGGGTCTGTTAGATACAAAGAAGGATAAACCATATCCCAGCGCACTCACAACATTTTCACTTATTTGTTTACTTGATAAATTTATAACACAGTCATTGCGTGCACTATGAGTCCAGTCACTGCTATCAATAAGATTTTTTAGTTTTCTGTCGAGTTTTCTTGTTAGGGCATCTGTAGTCCTACGAAGTTTTCCATAAATTCTGGCTTTTTCTAGTTCCTTAAATTTTTCTTTCTCCTCTTGCTTTGCGGCTGCTATGTGGCGTTTTAACATCATGGCACTGAATTCGTTGAATGAGTGATTGTCATATCTTCTTAGATATATATTTTTTATATATTCGTATGTTTAATATAATTTTTTTTATTTGTAAAAATGTTCATCTTGCAAAAACTTATTATTGTTTACAAAAAAAAGAGAGAATTATTGTGTTGTACTAAAAATTTTTAGGTGGTCAGTCACGAACCTGTATAATATTTTAATTGTTCTGTCCCTGCTCCTGAACGGTTGATCCTAATCCTTTGTAAAAAACCTCTTAAATATTTAATCCTGTTTTGGCAGTTCTACTAATTCTTCAAGTCAAGTATTGACACGCATCAGTGACGTCCCCAGTTAATGATCAATAAAATATAACCCTTACTAGGTGTAAAATTCAGAGTAAGCCTTATCACGACTCTTCAGGACAAGCATGGCAGGAGTGGCAGGAGCAGAGCTTCAATAATACACCCACAAGTGGAATGGGACAAGAAGGTACAGCAGTGGAGAACTCTGGAAGACACAGGAACATGACTCACTGTAGAGATCAAAGAAGAAGTAATCCTTCGAAGGTACAAGGGTCATGGCAAGCACCAAGGTGTCCTAAAAATAATCCAAAAGTACTGCCAATGCAAAACCCTATGACGAGCTGTCCTTCCAATACAGAACACCCAAGCACTCTACCAAATACTCGCTCAGAAGGTTCCCACAATATATGCGAGAATGAGATAATAAGCGAAGGGCAGATGACGAGCCGTCAAACAACAAAAACATGAAAAGATGAGAAAATAAAACTCATTTCCGAAGTACCATTTAAATACTGAAAAACTCGTAGTGGGGGGATAAAAGATCCTAATTCAGCTTTTTGTGACCACAAAATCAAAGCATGATACTACATTAAAAAGTAACGAATAATTTACATGTAATTATTACAATATATATAATATATACATAGACACACGGTATATATATATGTATATACATATATATATACCGTATATACACTGTATATATATGTATACACACACACACACACACACACACACACACATATATATATATATATATATATATATATATATATATATATATATATATATATATATATATATATATATATATGTGTGTGTGTGTGTGTGTGTGTGTGTGTGTGTGTGTATACAGTATATGGCTTTACCAAAAATGGCCTAATTATGATTTGAGTTATTCTTTGTGATATAAAATGTTCATAGTCCATAGTTAACAGCACTGTATTGTATTCTTTTGGCTATCACCTTTGGTAATAAATCCTTAAAAAAAAAAAAAAAATATATATATATATATATATATATGTGTATATATATATATATATATATATATATATATATATATATATATATATATATTCTTATTTCAGGGGAGGTTAAGCCAAACAATCTCAGTAGGATGTATGGATAGGAAGAACAGTCAGCTCATCATTGACATATTTATTAACAGCTGTGCTTCGGGATCACCCATATTCCATCTTTTCTGGCTAGAAAGATACAAAAAATAAAAACACTATTAAAACTTACAACAGAGCTTACAAAATTAAAATGCTTCAAAACCCTTATTGCCTATGTGAACTAAGAGGTATTTCAACGAAGAAAAAGACAGTAATCACGACAGGTTTCGCCTCCTTCTTGTTTGAAGTGAGTTAATTTTCGACTAGTAAAGCTTTGTCGTCTCTACGGTAATACATTATTAATGTTGACAAAGCATTCATAATTTATCTTATTTTAAATTCAGGAGTACAACACACTGTACATATAAATTTTTTATATTTTCTTGAAATACCATGCATGCGCAGCAAAAGCCTTAGGTTATTTCAGTATATTTCATCTGCATACTCTTTTCCTTCTCATTCATTACTGAAGATAATATCCCGAAAAATAAGTCAGTGCTGTAACTATAAACACTCCTACATCCATTGCAAAAGTGATTTATTTTTGGGAATGAATTGTGACTTAAACACAAAAATTCATTTTAGCTTGGCACTTGGCAGTAACATGGCTTCCCTTCTGTCTCCAATCATTGGACTGCAATCCATCAGATGCATCTGCAAGGAGACAATTGGTTCTGACACCTACTTCATCTTTAGTGAAGCCAGGGGTCGTTTGAGAATGACACGTGGGATCGGTTTGAATCTATTCGTGCGGAAGGGATCGTGTGAGTGCGTTCACTCTGTGGGGATGATGGCTGTTAAAAGAATACTCCTAGCAAAGAGATGAGCTTAAAACTAGATAAGACTTTAGATAAAACTTTAGTCAAAAGTACTTGGATGATTCAATGAAAATCATCAGTTGTAAGAAATCTTCCATGGCTAAATAAAAAGAGATTTGTAGGAATATAAATTACAAAGTTAACAGAAAAAAGGCGTTGGTAACAAAGAAACATACAAGGCTACAAAACGGCCAAAAGAAAATCTTGCAAGTCTTAATTAAAAGACATTTGTAAAAGAACTTAGAAGGCCAAATCAAAAGACATTCGTAAAAAAAAATTGCTAAGCAGAATAAACAGACAAGGAAGCTTGAAAAAATTTATGGGAAGCTTGTATTTCTGTAAGAAGGAAATCTTCCTATTAACTGGAAGTGTTTAAACAGTTGCTCTCTGAAGACCCTCTCTACGAAAGTTCTGTGACCTTTGAAAACGTGAAACGTAAATTACAAATTCAAACTACGATTCCAAAAAACTTAAATCTTTACGTCAACCTTTAATGTAATACCTACTGTAAGACCTTAGAAAAGTAACACTTTTACGGAGAAGATTGAACATGAAAAAGAGTTATTTCTGAGTAAACGAGACAGACAACTCGAGCGAAATCCATTCGCTTTTGTGCAGAGACGAATCCACCTGATAATATTTCAGCGGGAATGCCACGGAGGCAACTCTGATGAAGAGAAACGCGAGTCTTCTGTTACGTGAATCGCTCTTCATGGAAACGCTGAACGAAGACAAATCAAGAGGATATGAGAAGCGCAAAGGCCGGCGGAGCGACGTCAGAAGACAATCACCGCTGAGAATGCCTTCGATTAAAAGCGGCAGAATGAAAAAGTTTGTACCATTTTTGCTTGGGGCGCTCTTTTTTATGGACGAGAATTTTGATGGGAGGAGAAAGGAAGAGTCTAGTCTCTTCGGGACGACCTGAATGAGGAACAACAAGATAAAATTTAGGATGTCATTAAAAAAAAAAGTTTATAGCTACGACACCTCTTCAAGATTATTTTGATTTTAGTAGTACATTCTTGGCTGAAAGAATTCGTTCGTTTTAAAGGAGGGATTATTTACCTGGTTCCATTCCTAGCAGTTAAAGTTCTTCATGAGGTTCTTTTCTTCATTTTTTTTTAATTCCCGGTCTCTCCTTGATTATGTATCATACTTTGGATACCTGCACTTGAGATTTTGAATTATTATTATTATTATTATTATTATTATTATTATTATTATTATTATTATTATTATTATTATTATTGAAGAGATTAAACAAGAGTAAAAACTAAGCCAACAAAAAAACTTTTAACTAGCAAGGCAATCTTCTTAAAATATTGTGCATATATATATATATATATATATATATATATATATATATATATATATATATATATATATATATATATATACATATACCGGGTGTTTCAAAATTAGAGCCCCCCTCCACAGAACAAATGGAAAGTTATGAAGTTTTCTGCTATAGCCTATCTCCAAGTACATAATTTTAAGTTTCTATTAAGCTATTTTTCATTTTACATTTCTTGTATTTTCAGACTGAGTGACGGAGTTAGATACAGCCATGGCTAACGACTCGGAGGAAATCAGATGGATTGACCGAATCCAGGCTATAACCTTCAGAGAGGCCAGGGATGCTTAGATACATTAAAAGAGATGAATCTTTTGTTAAAAGAAACTGGAACAAAAATCCACATGACTGTCATCGCAAAAAGAGTGAGAATCTTGGAAGGTCTGAAGTCCTTTCTCAGGAGTCAAAAGACATCATAGCTGAGGCAGTGGGTAGACCGAGAAAGTCTTTACGTAAATTGGTGCTTGAACTAGAAACAAAAAGGGGAAAGAAGAGAGGTTATTGTGCTGTATATCAAGCCATTTCATGTTATCAGCAAGCCCAACATCACTCAGCAACAGAGAGGAGACCATGCATGGTTTTGTGGTTCATTTCTTAAAGATTGGGATGAAGCTGATTTTCTCCATGTTGCCGCATCAGATGAATTCTTCATTTACACAGTCAGGAAGCCAAATTATAAAAATGGCGTCATTTGGACTGCAAAGTTGGATGATATCAGCAACAACGTGCTCTATCACCAAGTTGTGAAATTTCCTGAATGTTTGGGAATCTTTTCTGTTTCACAGCCAAATGGTTAATGTGGATCATCAAAGAAAAAGGACAGTCATGGAATGGCGAATACTTCAGAGAAACTGTGCTTGCTGGTGGAGTATTTCTTTTCCTCAAAGATCCTGAAAATGTGTTATCTGTTGAAGAGGTCACATTTTTGCATGATAAGGCACCATGTTTCAAGGCTCTTCAGACACAGGAGCTACTTCGAAACAGTGGTATCGATTTCTTCTCGTCAAGTGAATTTCCAGGTAACTCCCCTGACCTTAATGCGTGTGAAAACATTGGCAGTATCTTAAAGGATCATGTTGAAGCATGCACAGTGAACTATGATGGTATACCAAGTCTCGACGACCTGCAGAGAGAGGTGACTGAAGTGCTCAGGGAAATGGAGTTTGAGTCTCAGCTTTTTTGTGATTTGCTGAAATCATACCTCTCAAGAATGCAGGCTGTGGTACAAGCAGACGGAGGCCACACAAAATATTAAATACTCAGAGAGAAACTTAAATAAATACCTGTTCTGAAGTACTTTTGTTTTTGTCCATATCAATTTTAGTTTATGCTGTAGAGGGGGGGGCTCTAATTTCGAAACACCCTGTATATATACATATATATATTTATATATATATATGTATACATATATATGTATATATATATATATATATATATATATATATATATATATATATATATATATATATATATATATATATATATATATATATAATAACAACTAAATAATTCGGAAACAGCTGTTTTCCTCAAATGACACGTAAGTTGAGACAAACAATTGTTCCGAAATATAGTGCTGTAAAATCTACCCTCTTTGGTGTCTTAATAGTGTTATTTATGTAAAAATGCATTGTTAAATCATGAAATATAGTTATATTTCAATCTGTTCTTTATTGCTCACATCAATTTTTGTTTTTTAAATTTCATAATTTTTGCAGCAGTGACACATAAGAAAACGAAGCAGAAACTTGATGTGGAAAACAGTGAAATACAGTTATATAAAACAAATTAAATTTCACAGCTTTGACAGATCTCCTTGTAAAACGATGATCTATATATTATTATTATTAGTGGTTTTTCCTAAGCACGTCCGGTTTATACCAGGATCCAGAAAAGAATGGGGTGCTAACGCGTAGGTCTGAGTCCGAGCAGCATTTTCCCCTAGATGTAACCTAACCTAACCTAGGTGCATGGCAAAAAAACCGGGGCTGGTGCAGTACTAGCATACATCTGGAATTTGCTAGCGGGTAGGTGAATGAGCTCCAGTGATCCCCTAAACATCGACCTGGCTCGGGCTAAGCCAACCCTGGTCAAAGTTTGCTTTCAAACGTCAATCCAAAATGTCCCTGTGTTTCTGTTTTATCTTGATCCTGTTCCCAGTGACTTTTTTGTTAGATATTATTAATCTATAATATGTGTAGAATTCCAGCATATAAATACTAATTGCCTTGTACAATGCCTCAGTCACAAATCTTTCTTCTTGCGGTAAACGCCAGCATGAAAACATTTTTCCTAATCAAACGGTTGGTTAAAATGTTGTCAGCACAACGTTCTGTTAAACTTGCCCAGATCATGCTATGATTTACAGAGTGCTTTTTTGCAAGGAATAATCTTCGTGTCTAGAAAAATTGAAAATATCAACGAAATCACCGACAATTTTTAAAAAAATCCATGCACAGACAGTGAAATTTTTATATTTGATGATGCTTCTTTATCTTATCAAGCTCATTTGGAATCATATTTCTTATCGGGGGTTCAATTTGCAAACTGGGAGTTTTGTTTCTGATTTTTCAGAGGAAGACAGAATATGCCCTTCCTTGTAAGTTAAATGAAAGCCATTTTAACCTACAAGGTTAAGAGAAACAGTGTGTGAAACTGGTTGTAAAGCTGTTATCCAGTTCAACTGCAAGCGAAACTGAATACTTGGGTAAGAAGGCTCTCAAAGAGCAGCAAGCGGGAAGAAACTGCTAATTTCATTTATCTTGTTGATAAGTGGTTTCATATAATGAATTCGTCTTCAATACATGGTGACAAAGTATCACGAAATACCTTAGGGATTAATTATGAGAAGCAAAAAAAAAAAAAAAAATCTGCAGTAAATGGTACACACAACGAAAACTACGAGAGTAGCAAACTAATGATTTAATTGCCATTATAGATTTCAAAAGGGAGTAATTCCGTCAAGTAGGTCATTTATAGGTATTTGCGAAACGATGAATAAATTATACGCTGTTAAATTAATACCTACAAGGCGACTAAATCAAGATCTATTGAAACACTTCAAGTGAATAGGCTACAAGACAATCCAGACTCGGTGAGTTTTAAGTTCAGGAGTTAAAGAAACAGAATGCAATCAATCAGAAAAATCATAGCTGAGCACAATCAACAGAGGCGGACTACCCGCACCTTCTGATGCTTTCACGTCTCAATTACCTACCATGAGAGAGAGATTTATAGCAGCTCATGGCGAAATTTTACGGGAAGGTAAAGACTGAATAAACTCGCTAGTTTCTGAATACGAATTGTCTGTAGCTGGTATTCCCAAAGACGTAATTAGTTGAGCAAAATTCCTATGTATTTTAGGACGCAATATATCTAAATAAAGTTACTGTAATAATAATAAATAAAAAGAAAAGGAACGAGTGCGGAAACATGAAGAGAAAATTTATAAAACTAATTAACTAATGCTGAACGGATATCGAGAAGCTGTTTGTTCTTATTCTATGAAGTAAATCCATATAATATTACTAAATATGAAAATGGTTTCGTTTTTATCACTCTTACTGGACAATTTTATGTTCTCGGGCTTTAATGACCCATAGATCCAGGGGATCAGCATAACATTAAAGTGAGAACTGAAAAAAAAATCATAACGAAAGATTAGTTTTACTGAAAAAACGGATTATCAAAAAAACGAGACCGCATAAATGAGCGTCACCTGGTCATAAATCTCTGGTGGGGAGGGGCTCACGTGGCTACCTGAGCAGAAAAGGTCTTACGTTCGTCGCCACGTTAGCAGACTCGTTCTTCTCTGGATCCTGGTTTATACTTTAATAATATATGCCCGAGTGGTGCAGTTCTCAGCTCATGTTTACTAGGCCTGCAGTTTGCATGTCACACTGTTGTATGTGTGAATCAGTGTAAGGCAAGTAACTTGACCCTTCAAGACTAATATATATATATATATATATATATATATATATATATATATATATATATATATATACATATATGTATATATATACATATATATATGTATATATATATATATATATATATATATATATATATATATATATATATATATATATATATATATATATATATATATATATATATATAAAAGGAGCCCATGAAAACGCCAAAAGGTAGAAAGTTAATGCTATATATTTCGGAGAACAACTATCCCCCGATGAAACAGAGAAATATGAACTTCTCAAACGGAGCTTGGGACTCAGATATTATAAATAAAATCTTCCTCCAACCAGCGATTAAGAAGATTAAGGAGAAATTGTCAACTGGAGTGACGTAACAGCTGACCTCTGGAACTCTTGGTATAAATACCGCTTTCTGTAACTCTTATTTCATTCATCACTTGCCTGTCAAGGGAGAAAGTTGTTCTCCGAAATATATAGCATTATCTTTCTACGTTATGGCGTTTTTAAGGGCTCCTTTTATTATATGGAATTCTGTTTTAACAGAAAATATTTCAGTCATATATATAAATACATGTGTGTGTGTGTGCACGAGTGTGTGTGTATATACATATGCTTTATCCTTCTCCCGACTTCTTCCAAAACCAAAATCCTAAATCTCAAAACACAAAAAACAACCTACCTTTAAAGTCAACACCGTCATCCTTGCTCATCGAAGTCAATCTCTCTCTCTCATGTCATAGTTCAAATTAGATCAAGACTGGACGAAACTCATGTTCTACCAAATACAGTTTTTATTTCCAAACTTAACATGACAAAACAAAAGAAAAATTAAAGAAGAGAAGGTCAAAGACTGTCCTTAACTTCTGGCAAAAAGTAAATGAAAAATCAAACTCTCGGACTGGCGAATACATTTTGACACTAATCAATTACATTTCCTAAAATTAATGTCAAAGTCTGTCATGACCGAAGTCATAGTTATATGTCAGAAATTCCCTTAACATGTGACCACTAACAAATCCATCTGAAATAAAAGGTCACCTTTAAAATAAAGCACAAAGACATATGAATGCATAAATTTGAGAATTCCCATGTTACCAAAATAACCCAACACATCCCAAAGGTCATGCATGGTAAATATGCATGACAATAAAGAGGAAAAATATTCAGTAATAATATGTCAATAAAACCAACAGAATACACAATTAATTCAATGTTCAATCGGGCATTTTAAAATAAAAAGATCACTTCTCACCTTTACTGGCAAAAGTCTAGCGCCCTCACCTAGGCAGCACATTCACCAATTCAAGTTACTGCCCGAATCCCTCATCTGTACTAGAGATTTCAATTTATCACCCATCAATGACCCCCTTTTCGAGCGGACTTACTCATGCACTCATAATTCTAGAACATTCTCCTGGCGCTCTCATGACGTGGAGATCTCGTGACAAGATACAGGTCAATAGGGTCAACATTCATGTCTATGCGAGGCACCTAGATTTCCAAGACCCCAAATTCTTTTCGCTCATCATAAGAACTACAGTTTACAAACAGCCTGGTGTACCCTGACACGAGTGTTCATCTCGCCTCCAATATTTCTTAAACATGCTTGACACTGTCGCACACTCCATCAAGGATCGTATGACATACATTTCAATGCTCCATAACTGTGTACTATTTTTCTGTAGGGGCTGTCAACATATACATATATATGTACACAGTCGTACTTCAGTTAATGGACACCTTGCTTAAAGAATAATTCAGTCAAAGGAGGTCTGTCCGAAGAAAAATTCACTATGTTAATAGAGGTTTGCTTGGTTTAACGACAGACAAAGATGACTGGCTAGAACGTGAACTGGGCTGAACGTGACGTGTGTATAGTCTCTTCTACACGTAAAGAAGTTACTAAGGGAGTGAAATTTGTTACAAAACAAAGGCCTTAGACAACTGGAGAGGTTAAGAAATTGTTAATTAGGATAAATGAAGAAAAGTTAGCCGGCGATAGTGTTTCTGAGGCCATCTTCGTGAAAAGGCAAGACAATTACATTCTGATTTCTTGATAGCCACCCTTGGAAAGAGCGCTGATACAGGTAGCACTCAAGAGTTTAAAGACAGTCATGGGTGGTTTGAGAAATTCAAAAAGAGAAGTGGCTTACACAGTGCGGTGAGGTAAGGGAAGGCTGCCAATTCTGAAAAAATTGCTGCTAAGACGTATGCTTAAGAGTTCAAGCACTACATAAAGGTTGGAAATTTAGTTCCCCAATAAGTGTTCAACTGTGACGAGATAGGCCTGCCAGAATGAAAATACCAAACAGGACTTATATCACCCCAGATGTATATCACTTATAACCAGGCAACTTTTTACTGAGTGGATAATGAAGTGACTGGCCCACCAGCAAGAGCTACGTTTAGGAAAATCAGTTGCCTTTGAAAGTCCTATTTGAAATGAACAATGCCCTCAATCATCCTCCAGGCTTGGAAGCCATGTTTCTATGGGAGTTTAATTTTATAAGGGTGAGGGTCCTGTCCTCTAACACGATTCCTCTTATGCAGCCCTTGGATCAGCAGGCTATTTCAAACTTTGAGAGACTCAACACTAAAACACTGATTCAAAGGAGCTTTGAAGTCACCTCTGACAATGCTGAATGACGAAACTGTCTCACTTTGGGGACATTTTACAAAGAAGGCAAAAACAAACATCACTGGACAGGTTTTAAGTGAGAAAGAAAGTCTCAAAACGAAAGCATTAGAAAGAGATAGAAAAGAGAAACAGCCCCTGAACAGTTGTAGCCTGCTGTTTTTAAGGACTCCCTTTCCAAACAATAACATATCTCCTCCTTTTCACCATCCTTATCACCTCCCACGAGGCCATCAACTCTCCCAATTACAAGTATACTGAGAACAAATTTGTTTGTTTCATCTATTTACTTTGTTTATGTTATTTTATATAACTTTTGCATGCTAGGCTTGTTACATTCAAATTGCACTGTTTTTATTTGTTGCTTTTTTGGAGGTCAGGGATAGATTAATCGAATTCCAGTTATTCCTTATAACAAATATTAGCTCGGTTTAAGGACAATCCGGTGAAAGAACGGCCTCCTGGAATGGATTAAGTCCTTAAGCAAAGCATGACTAATATATATAGATATACCTATACACATGCACACACACACACATATATATATATATATATATATATATATATATATATATATATATATACATATATATATATATATATATATATATATATATATATATATAATTATATAAGTATATACATACATATATATATATATATATATATATATATATATATTATATATATATATATATATATATATATATATATATATATATATATATATATATATATATATTATATATATATATATATATATATATATATATATATATATTATATAAGTATATACATACATATATATATTATATATATATATATATATATATATATATATATATATATTATATATACATATGCGTGTGTGTATGTATACGTATATACATGAGACTATATAATATTAAGATCATTGTTCTACATTTCGCTTTATTATAAGGAAAAACAAATTTGCAGCCGTTGCGTTTTTATGTGACCTTCGTTTTAGAAAACATTTTTATAACAGACTTGATATGGGATTCAAGTTTCTGTTGGCGATATTTGTATAATTATTAGGGACGTTGTTTCTATCATTTCAGGGTCCTTACATCAATTTTCCATTTGTCTCGTCTCCGTCATCCACTTTTCCTTATCCGCAACTCTTCCCCTACTTTCCGTCCGTCGTTATGTGATTTTAACAGTCAGAAATAACTCATCAACTGGAAAAAGAAAGAAAATTTGTAAATGGAAGAACGCGCTTTCCGTCTCCTCACACTTGGTTTTTCTCCTCGTATACAATCCACAGGAGGCAGGCCTAATGGACTGACAAAGTATTTTATAGCTCTTTGTTTTAATCAACTCTCTCTCTCTCTGTCTTTGACAGAGGATTTTCCTTTATATACGACATGTAAAGGCAAAAGCGTAACCCACTGTATTTATAATGGCGGATTTTTTCCATGCGGAGGGCTACGGCTCTTCGAAGACTGAAAAATCCAGTGGGGCCACATTTTACGTAATCTCAGCCAGTACCATCAGCTTATAACTCACAGGAAAAAGTCAGTTTCCTTTATATTTTCATTCTTTTGACCACGCACATTTATTTTTTTTTATCTACACTTTATTCAAACTGACAGCCTGTATCTATTCTGATAATCAAGTTTTGTATCTGACCGTGCGTGATGGCGCAACCACTAATATTAATAGTCAGAATTGCATTCTGTATCAAATTGACAACGCATGATTGCAGATACGTTTCACTTCTTTCGCTGTTATTTGTTTCATGTCTGAACATTTTGATAAGCCTCAGGCATTTTCATTGTCTCATACTCAACCTCTTTTCGGAATTCAGAAAATGGATTTTTATTAAACTTTAAAATAGGAAAAATGATGTACTATCAGTTGCCCTTTAAAGGATTTGCGGACTTACGAAACAAATTTTGCTGCAAGGTTTTAATTTACTGTGTAAATAAAATATTCTAATAAAGCGTTTAAGTGCTAAAGGTGTATATTCAGTGCGGATATAACTGTATGTTGAGAAGAAACTATTTTTTTTTTTTTTAAGTATTGACAATTCTGCACCTGCAATACATTTTGTATCCAAAACATATGCAGTCACCAGGTTTGATCTTTCCTTCTTCCTCTTCACCTTAATGGCCTGGGATTTCTTTCCCCACGTCTCTCTTCGATGATTTTTGATTACTACAGTTTTCTGGTGTGATTCAGTAAACAGCTTTGTCCCCCGATAATTGAGGCTGTTTTGCTGATTCGGGTGCTGTTATCGTCTCGGGAACTAATATATAATCTTGCTTTTTCAAGGCGTCCTCTCGTCTGCGGGTAAAGTTCTTATCTTCAGCCAAAACTCCCATCTCATCCAAGTTTTAGCTTAAGATTCTTCAGTCTTCCATTTCTGTTCTGCCTGGAGTAATCAACCTGTGAAAAGTTCTTTTTGCTTCAGCACTCCCTGATTCTTATAATCTCCCGCTTCCAAGAAGCAGGAGTGTGTGTGTGTGTTTGTGTATGTATACACATGTAGCCATATATATATATATATATATATATATATATATATATATATATATATATATATATATATATATATATATATATATATATATATATATATATATATATATAAGCAAATTATATGACGATTTTTATGATTTTTGGCTTCCAAATAAAGAGAATACTTTTTTTTTTGTTCGATTGCAAACTCGTTTTTATTCTTTAAAAACTAGTGGTTACTATATAGGAGTGGTCACTTCACATGAGAGCTTGGTGTCTCTTCTTTTCAGTTATGGTTTGCATTATACATAGTGATTGTCTAATAATTGACTAATAGCTTGTTGGTCTTTTCAGTTTGCCTTTATCGAAGAAAGATCTTTAATCAAAGATGCAATTTCGCCACATGCTAATAAATAAGATTAACAGTCTTCTCCATCTTTCTGAGAAGAATATAACATTCTTTTTCAATGCGTCCATTATCCTTACAGCAGCAAGAGCCTCATAATATTTTCATATTAACTAGACAGCGATGACCAAACTGTCTTTCATGTTTTATGGTTTCCTCATTGTTCTTTTTGAACTTACAGGATCGGAAATGATTTTGTTGTGGAGTAAAAGAGAAATAAGAAATGAGAAAATTTTACGAGAACTAAATACGAAATCGTTTGCTAAACAACAGATCTTTTTCACGGGCAAAAATCATATTAAATCAGGTTCATCGAAAGAATCTGCTAATTACTGTATTTCCACCGTTAACATTAATAGGATCGTACATCACGATTCCCACGTGGCAGCTGCTGCTCCCTGCTTTCTTGTGATGTATTTTATTGCACTCCATTATTAATAACTAGAGTTTTGCATGTGACGGAAACAAAGCAGTAAAAGTTATGTAATAACATATTACCAAATAATCTGAAAAGAAAACTTTGTTCGTGTTGCAAGTTACTGGTGCGCGAAGCCTTGTTCGCCTATGCAAAACTTGCTCAGTAATATTATTTTCAATAATAACTTTTATGCGTAAACTCACGTTCATGTGTCATTCTATGTTTAGCCATCAGCCATTCCTCAACATATTGTAATATCAAAATTAAATAGATTTCCTACTTCCTGCTCGTCCATCACGATAGGAAAACATCTCCTGGTACTTATCTTGTGTTTTTCCTAGTCAGAAGAGACACTCAAAAGCGTGAATTTAGTTAAAAGCATAAACACTTTTTCGTGTCATGTGTGTGAATGTTGTGTCTGACAAATAAATGAGACAACTGGACTTCATCTCTCAAGCAGGATCTGAACTTATGTTCCCTACCTGCAAGCGCAAAGTTTAACGACCCCACCACTGGAGAAAACTTTGTTCTCTCGTTCGGTAATTATCCACTTATACGCCTACATGCTGTTTTCCTCAGTTATACTGCCACAGAAAGTTGTCTCGCACGTCAGCATTGGTGACTTTATAATCATCTTTCAAATGATATGAGCGAATGCTTTAAACGACTGAGTGACAGAACTGCAGACGCGAGTTCACTTGCTGCTTGAGAACAGAACTAGTAACAAACAAATCGCTCAAAGGAACCTTGTTTTCAAACCCAATGTTGTCGGCCACGCAGGTTTCCTGTCGCTACAATTTCGTCCTCGGTTAATTCTTGAAGTTTTCATGTACAATTTTCTTGGAAATGGCGACTGCTCGGGAAAATGCTTTTCTGGACCATGCATTTCTATACGGAGTCACAGTGCATTTGTGTGTTTGGTATGAGCAACGAGACCACCAAAACTAATTTGGGAATTAAAAATCTTAATCATGATACGTAATGATCTTTAATCGCTTTAGAACCTTAGAGTTATGACTTAGAAAAGGTTTTGCTTCCGCATTCGATTTTAACCAAACACCGTATTGCCTACAGTCATGGAATTTGATCTTAAAACATCACTTTCGGGCCATGAAGCATAAACTCAATTGTTTAAAAAAATACATTGTTTAGAAATTAATGGAACGTAACTTTGAAGAAGACTGAATGGAGTAATTGCCCGAATAATTATCCGAAAATTACATGAACTGCTGTTTTCAAGACGTTCCAGGTTTGAAAACGAATGAAAACTGTTGTAATTTCATTACAGAATAATATGTACCTTTCTATACCAATCTTTGTCCATAGGGATGTTCCTCGGGCTCGCCCTTCAACGCCCGGTGTTTATGTTGTAAGTATATCTGAATATTGACGGCACTAACCAACGTCTTTCTTTCCAACTAACGAATTTCTCCTATAATCTGTCAACCTGTAAAAAGGAATTTCTCGGTATTAAAAGCAATATGAATGCAGCTGTGCACATTCTTTCTCAACAAAATCCGCTTACAATTTCCGTGAAGTCATGATTCGCCATTCATTATTTCCATTGAATTTGGCAGAAGAGAAGAGAAGAGACGGATACCCTCGCATCGTACTCATTAAAGAAGATTGTCAATAGCAAAGGAGGGGGAAAATAAATAGAGAGTAAACGACAAAACAAACAGCCCACAAGTGTTACATACTACTTTCGGTTATGTGACTTTTCAAGATGAGCAGTTTCCCCTAGGATCCGGATCTAAAGCTAATCCGTTATTCATTGACCCGCCCGACCACCCCGCCCTCCACGCTGCAGGAACATACTTATTTTCAACAGCTTTCAAATCCGGAACGGTAGTTGTGGCTGGTGTCTGTGAGCCTTCTAGAACACAGTGGGTCTGTTTATGACCCTCTTTGTCCAGCTCTCACAGCAAACTTCATTGAAAATCCAGTGATTCGACAAACATCTTATTCTAGATCTTGGCCTCCATCAAGATTTGACTGCTAATTCTTACCATATTAACAGTTGTACCTAAATCTTTGGGAGAACATAACTAAGTTTGTGCACAATGTTATATGTAAAAGAGCTCCATCAAGAAGAACGGAGTCAGCTTATGGATGAGTAAACATGACAAAATGAAAAGGTCACTTTGATCATATCACGTCCCAGGTTTGATGAAAACCTGCCACTCATTCTATCTATCATTTGCTGCCTATTTTTTAAGTAAAAGGAGTCATATTCAAAGAAGGAGTTCAACATTGCTGTGAAGTCGAAGCATGTTTGAGAATCATTTCTTCTCCTGAAGCAACAGCGATGAAAACACTGCAATAATGTTCACGTAAAAGAGTAAGAAGACGAAGAAAATATTCGAAGTAATAATCAGTAATAGGAAAAGTTCTGAAATTTTCAAGAAACCTCCCCACCAAAAAAT
>JANJGK010000029.1:4936620-5029120 GCA_039081455.1 Macrobrachium rosenbergii | reverse complement strand
CTCACGCTGTCATCAAAGATGAGCAGCTCGTGGTCACACGACTACTCATGGTCACACTCCACCTCTACGTCGTGCTCCACTTCGTAGCCGTGCTCCAATTTGCTGCTCATAAACTCGACCAACGTCGACTCCAAAAACTGCCTGCTGATGCTGCCACTGCCGCTACCTTTGCTGCCCTACCAGACCCGACTGGCGAAAGAAAAACGGCAGCTCACCGACGAGAACATCAAAACAAAAAAAACTTGAAGGTAAGGAGGCAGCAATCCACAAAAGGGAACGAGCGGGGAACCAGCAGTTCCCGCAAAACCATCACTTAACGTGACATATATATATATATATATATATATATATATATATATATATATATATATATATATATATATATATATATATATATATATATATATTTATATATATATACACAAACACGTATGCGCATATATGTGTGTGTGTGTTTGAATATGTCTTTTTTTATATATATGCACACACGTATCAGTTACCTTGTGAATGTTGCTCACTAAGTGAACTTGGTACACAGTCCTTATTTTATGTTAACCTTCATTTTTTGCTTTCGTTCATGCCTCTGTTGATCGCAAGGTCGTTTCTATGTTAATCTCTTTCTATTTTCTCTTTAACATACATTTCAAAAAATCTTTATTAACGTCCACGACACTTTGCAAAATGGGCAAAAGTTAGCATCTAAACTTTCCGAGCATATAGGCTAATAGCTTGTAATCATTTGAATTATAACATTACTTGAAAATGTATCGCCGTTAATTTTCAAATATTAACCGCGATGGTTACGAAAATAAAATAAAATTTATTACCCTTTCCGTAAACCGAAACATCATTGTATTAACTGGCAAGTAAAGCCTCGTACTTCTGTTTATTGAAGGAAATGTTACTTGTTGGAATACCATTTACATACTTTTTGCAACACGAAATACCACAACGTACTGACTGATAATTAAATTTTTGGAGTTCTATTTACTTGCAATTCATGTTGCAAACCTCTGTAAAGTATGGTTTAACAGACGTCTGAATATCAGCAGATTGTGGTGCTTGTTCCTGAAAATGACAATTTAGTTTTCCAATTACAGGAAATATGTAAATTTGTGGTTGTGAAGTTTCGGACGCTCTGTTAGTGGAAGCACGAATACCATGGAATTATCCTCACGTCGTTACCAGATACAGTACCGTCCGTCGCCTACGATTTTCTCACACGAAAATTCCTTTTGACGTACCTAAGGTTTCTGTTTCTATTTCACGAATAATCAGAAATTCCCAAGTGACGGCTTTGACTGTGTGAATCACACCTGTTGTAATTGAGATTTATAGTTATAAAGTACTTCTTAACTTTATTTCTACAGCCTCGTATCATAAATTACTATATTTCTGTAAAGTAAAATGTTTGAAATCGAAGCAGCAACAGTTTTATTTGTAAATTTTACTGTAATTTTTATTCGCGTCTTCATTAAGTTGAAATATTATGAAACTAGTTTATAATTTTTCACTCAGGAGAAGAGATCCTTTGGCGACATAATTGAAATTTTGCAAATAAATGAAAAACGGAACTTCATTCTTTATGGGTTCCACGCCTTAGAAGTTAATTCTAGTGTTAACTTTAAGGGGATGTACACATACGTCAATGAGTGCTCCTCACCCGCTCTTCTGTCACCTTTCTCTTGGCATAATACTTTATGCATGTTAAGAGCAAGGAGTCTGTTTTAGAGTTTCAATGCCATTCCTCTACAAATCGTATGAGACTTCGCATCGCCATTCCAAGTTGCAATACTTTAATAGTTGACGCTGACCTGCATGGGTACAAATTACTCATTTAACTTCTCAGGGGGATACGTGAGGAATCAGGACTGTTCACCCTAAAGTGTTTGTTCTTTTTCCTACTAGCCCAAGGTTCGCTTGTCCAAGTTCCATTCAGCTTAGGTGCGTGTGTCCTGATATCTATCTTCCCTAGGTTTATTCACTGTCACTTATTGACCTAAGACCCATTTGCCTTATTGCCTGTGTATTCACCCTTACACCGATATGATATAGGTCGCTAACCCAATTACTTGTTCACCGTACGTGCATTTGCCCTATCATCTATGCGACCTAGGGTCGTTCATCTATTTGCTCTAGGTCGTCTATTTACCACTGGTTTGTTTTCCCTATTACATGTGCACCTCCTGCATTCACCCTTTTACTTATTTGCCATAGATCAATTCACCCTAGTACCTGTTGGCCTATTTATAAAAATATAGAAAAGTGGATGATGTTCAAACAAGATGTCTTGTACTTTTGGGAAGACAGCAAAGCCCATTGGCGTGGATTGCCTGGTTTTTGGCCACAATAACCTGGAAATGGCCTTCAAGAATAATGTGTTGGCTACCATATGCTCGTGCATGCTTCCCATTTTGGCCGGCAGGGAGCTGTATTTCGTGATGCTGCTTCTCGTTCGAAATAATGGTTTCACGTGTCCTTTACATAAGAATAGGACAGAATATAGAATCTAGGCCAAAGGCCAAGCGCTGGTACCTATGAGGTCATTCAGCGCTGAAAGGGAAATTGACAGGAGGAAAATCTCGCAGTTGCACCATGAAACAATTGTTAGAGGGGGTGGAAAGTCAGATGGAAGAAAGAGAAAATGAATGGATGTAATGTAAAAAGAATGAAAGACGCTGCAGCTGGGGGCCGAAGGAACTCTGCAAAGACCCTTAAGTAATTAGTACCTACAGTGAACCATGTGAGGTGCACTGACGGCACTACTCTCCTACGGGGTCCTTTACATGAGGGACTTCCATTCCCATTCCACAGTCTGCCGTATTATCCTTGGAAGTCTTTGAGGTTGGATAGAAAATATTGACTACATGAAGAAGATAACTATTATTAACAACAGGGGAAATCTTACTTTGACAGAGAAGTAAATCAACTAACTTTTATCATTTCATAAACGTTGTAAATTCATGTTGACAACTGAACGTACCTTTTCTTCAATTACAGCAACAATAACTTTATTTTATCATTACGTATTGTAACTTTAAAGTAGAATTTATATGGAGCATTAATTTCCTCTTTCAACCATCAACACTTTCACCTACTAATTATTATTATTATTATTATTATTATTATTATTATTATTATTATTATTATTATTATTATTATTATTATTATTATTATTATTATTATTATCATATTAAACATTACTTTTTTCCTGCATCATCCATGTGCTTAATTAGTAAATCTTTCAAATGCCAGTTTCTTATTGTTTACACTATTGTAACAAAGTATTTATTTTACACAATTCATTGATTTTCTTCGTAATAAAACTAAAAATAACTCGGTGTAAAGTTTTCGCGAACGCACTCAATACTGAGACGCCAGGACCTGGGATAACAAACACTGGGAGAACACATATATTATAAGTGACGAACTAACTATCTTGGGGTACCATTGAACGAAAACAGTGAAGGGTTAGAATTCAGTATCGAGATCGTACTATTCAGTCATTCACTTTAAAACCAGTTTACCAAAACTACATTAATGCCTTACTTTTACTGTCATACGTGCCAGCTATCAATTGGATTGTGTATAAAGCACACAATAAAAATATTATAAATGTATTGTAAAAATGATACAGCGCACACACACACACACGCATATATATATATATATATATATATATATATATATATATATATATATATATATATATATATATATATATATATACATACATACAGTTTACAAAATGTTACTGATGGATCAAATGACTTAGATATGGTATAACAAAGTATATAAAACTATAATTCTCATACAAAATGTATACACCATGACAATGTGATCCTTGCTCCTGCTCACCTTGAGCCATCGAAGACACTTATGGTAAATATTTGGATACCCTGAGTTGCGTATAACTCCCAGAGTTACTTGTTATCAGTTTGTTCGTCAGAGGCCGATAATTTTACGAATATGTGAAAATATCTTTTCCCATAGAAATACCTGAAGGCTTCGTATCCGACGAGTACGTTTGTTTTACTTCCAATTCATATCAAACTATTATTCTAATAGTCTATTGTTATGAATTACCGTTAACGTGATGTTAGTGAAGCGCTTCTTGCCATTCAAAGGTCTCCTCTCTCTCTCTCTCTCTCTCTCTCTTTATCGTATTTTTTCCTGGTTTGTGGCTGCCTTGGTCAAGGACTGCACGTTCCAAATCCAGGTTCTCTATAGGTGTATGCATAGAATGCATATGAAGTAAGATTGCTCAAGACTTGGTTCTAATGATTTGTTTTGAATCTGTCCAGCTAACCATCACATGACTTTGGGAGAAGCCGAGAATCTACTATAGAAAAGTACGAAAAAAATGAGTCCTCTCCGCTCTCTGCGACCTACAGGGCTCAGGCTGGACTTAATTCTCTCACAGGTATATTTAGTGGAAGCTGTGACTTCTATAATTGCCTGTCAGTACAATTCCCCTTTCCCTTATCCTCTAGAGTCTTCGTCCCACTCTCTCCATCTCTGATCCTATAGTCCTATTATCTCTTTTAACTGAATCTGGTATTACCTGCGGGAACCAGCCTCCTGGCGTCTCTTATTTTCTTTTGTGATCCTTTGTAAGCAGGCATTTTATAAACAAGCCAATGCCCTATATATGTGTATTGTGTATATACAGTATATATATATATATATATATATATATATATATATATATATATATATATATGTATATATATATATATATATATATATATATATATATATATATATATAGATAGTATATTAGTACTGTATATATATATTTTTTTTTCATGATGTTGCCTTGTAATGTGTATATCATGTGATATTTTGATATATTTACTCTTTTGTTTATCATGTGGTATATGTAATGATAGTGACTGTTGAAGTGTCATATTTAGTTTGGCATCAGATCTCAAAGGACCTAATGATTTAAATAACATAATAGTGTAACGTAGAATTGACAATACAATTTTAATAGTAACGTAGTATGAGCAACGTGTGTGTGTGTGTGTGTGTGTGTTCAGCGAAGACTTGTTTCATTTCAGTTGTCTTCAGTTGAGATAAGAGAGAGCGCTTTGTTTTGGGTTAACGTGAGGATAGTTTGGAATAACAATTGCCAATTTGTTCAGGAAATCAACTCAATTTTTCGTCTTGTTTATAAAACACGTCAGTCATAATTAGCCGATTGCAGTATGTTTCGATCGTGTAAAGATTTCTGTAAAAGATTCTTCCTGTACGACAAGAGTACGAGTGATTTCACAATGTTACATACATGGCTCTGATCACGTACACCCCTTTGAGAGAAAGAGTAACATGTCCCGATTGCGTTCAAAACATTTTGCTGGGATGACGTCACTTTCCTTCTAGAAATTTCTCTTTTGGTATCTCGCTCCCAAAATGCTTTAATGATGTCACCTCCCTGCTTCTAGAACTTTTCTTTTGTACCTCTAACCAAAATGCCTTAATGACGTCATGAAATTGTTTCACGTAGTATATTTGTGGTCACTGATATTAGTATTAACTTTTGAGATCTGAATTTAGTAAAATTATTTAATTTGTAACGGCACTGGGTAAAAAAGTGCATTTAGTGAAATTAGTACAGCTGCAATGGGATTTTACAGAGGTTTTCACAAATTTGTGTAAGGTAACGTGAATTTTACTTATTAATACCTTGGTATAAGTTAGGGGACTTTTGCCTTAGTGAAATTATTATTGATAAATCTTATGTGTATTTTTGTGTGTTTTTCCTGGTTGCAATCTCTTCATATTTTCACTTTTTTTATGTTTGTGATGTAACATTTATTTGCGTAGCATTTTAAATATTTCTTGGTAATTCAACATTGCATACTTGATTTAATTTTTCATTTATTAAGATTTTCTTCTTAAATCTTAAGTGATACTTGATAGCTTAAATTTTGCTTGATTAATTTAAATTCCTGATAAAGTTTTTGTGACTTAGTTTTCTTTCATAATTTAATTCAAGAATTAATTAAGGTTTGTGTTATTTTCAAGTAATAGTAAATTGTTCAGATTGTGACTTCTAATTAACAATTTTGAATATAAAAATAAATTTTTGTATTTAATATTTTTAGAAAAACAGTGTTTCATTTACTGACCATCAGTGAATAGGATTAATTGTGTGTGCATAAGGCAAAGTGATAAAAATGTTTTCTTCTTCTAGTTTTGCTAAAGTGAATTAAGACCAGGGAAACAGTTAAAGTTATTTAATGGAGTGATGCCCTTTTACTCTAGAATATTTCTTGTTTAATTGTTGATACCTCGCACATATTCTGAAAAACTGAGTTTGATTAATAAGTTTTTTAAGGGATCACTGTTACCTTTAGAGTACTCAGTCGTAATTCCTATTGTTATGAGAGTTCAGGTATCTGGCTGAAGTGAGGTAACTTTTTGAATTTTGAAATTAGTTGTGTAATAACCAGGTACTTGGTACGCACCGTGACAATATATATATATATATATATATATATATATATATATATATATATATATATATATATATATATATATATATATATATATATATAATATATATATATATGTAAAATATACATATATATAGTTAACACATACACACACACGTAAATACATGTGTATATATATGTATGTATGTATATATATATATATATATATATATATATATATATATATATATATATATATATATATATATATATGAGATAGAGTGAATGAGATACGAATACAAACAAACAAGTATAGTGATATCTAAAACTAATAGTTATGTTTTGTAAGATTTTGTTTACAAAGTAATCTTTTTACTCATAAAGTAACGTCATAATTATGAAGGGGAACATGTCAATTGCAGTTATTTACCTTGTTTAGCGTTCCATTTCCCTGACAATGTTATCTATTTCGTTGTGCCTTGCATCAAGATAGTGATTTAATTATTATTCAGCTAGCAAGTTTCCGTAATTAATCCTGCCCGTCTTGGGACACTGGTGCTATTTGATTAGCATAACTTGTCAGGTAGTAATTTTGCATTGTCAGTGTCTGATTGAGGTTCTAGTACTATTTTGTAATGAAAACTGCATTTTCCTCAAGTCCTTTCAATTTCGAAGATTTCTGGTAACTCATTTCATGACAGGAGAAAGGTAGCAGCATTTTAAATCTGTGCATTGAAATGACATGTGTTTTATCTCTGTTATTCTTTCGAGTTCAGAATTTCCAAGCTTTCAATAACTTCAAATTTCAATTTCTTGGATGAAAATGAAAGTATTTCAGGTTAGAGAACCAACTCAGCCATTCATCGTCTTCCTTCCCCAACATCTAAAATTCAAGTATTGTAAGTCCTCGAGATTAAATGTAATGTTTTTTGCTTGCTTAAATTTTGAATACTAAAAAATATCTGTTAGCACTGAGGTAATATGAGTATATTAAAAATCTACTTAAATTTTAAGTCTTATATAAGAGTGATAGTTGTCGCTTTGGCTATTGCATTAAATCCCTTTTGCACGTCATTTTTTTCATTGTGAAATACACTGAAATATATGAATACTTTGCTTCATAATCAATTTCCTAGAATGTGATGAAATAAAATATGACGTCCACACGTGCGTCTCTCTGTGCTCTGAAACTCGTAAATTCTATAATCTATATATCTAAAAATGGATGTGTGCATGCATGCGTGCGTGCGTGCGTGCGTGCGTGTGTGTGTGTGTGTGTGTGTGTGTGTGTGTGTGTGTGTGTGTATGTTCCACCATAACTCTGAAACGCATTGAGCAATGTCAACCAACCTTGGTATACATATGACTTACTATCTGGGAAAGAATACTGTGGGGGTAAGACACCACTGACACCAAAGGGGGTAGGGGTGGGAAGGGGGTGACATGTAAAAATAACCGAAAACAACAGATATTAGTGTCTAATCCATGGTTTTCGAGGTCACTGAGATGAATAGTGACACTCCCGACGCCCTTTAAGTCAAAGTTCAGCCTCGATAGGAATGGTGGGGGGGGTGAGAAGGGGTGAAATATAAAATGTAAAAAATGCTGGGCAATGTAACTGAAGCAACTGTCATAACAAGAGAGAGAGAGAGTATATATATATAATACCTACTGTATATTATATGTATATATGAGTATATACATATATGTATACAGTATATATATATATATATATATATATATATATATATATATATATATATATATATATATATATATATGTATGTATATGTATATATATATATATATATATATATATATATATATATATATATATATATATATATATATATATATATATATATATATATATATATATATATATATATATATATATATATATATATATACATATATATATATATATATATATATATATATATATATATATATATATATATATATATATATATATATATATATATATATATATATATAATAATCAACACACAATCACGTGTGGAACAGAAATAAATTTCTGACTCACGTTGGGATCGAACCCAGGTCTTTCAGGTGAAAGGCAAGGGTGCTATCCACTAGGCCATACAAGTCTAAAAGAAGTTGGAACCTGAGAGCAACTGCACCCAAGGAATTACCCGGGCAAACTAACTGCTTGCATACCAGAGAGTTTTCCCCAACTTCCCGACTCAGCAATGACCCAATTGACAGCATTTCATTCGAATTATCCCTTCTGAGTGAATAAGATAGAAATAATCAACACACAATCACGTGTGGAATAGAAATAAATTTCTGACTCACGTCGGGATCGAACCCAGGTCTTTCAGGTGAAAGGCAAGGGCGCTATCCACTAGGCCATACAAGTCTAAAAGAAGTTGGAACCTGAGAGCAACTGCACCCAAGGAATTACCCGGGCAAGCTAACTGCTTGCATACCAGCGAGTTTTCCCCAACTTCCCGACTCAGCAATGACCCAATTGACAGCATTTCATTCGAATTATCCCTTCTGAGTGAATAAGATAGAAATAATCAACACACAATCACGTGTGGAATAGAAATAAATTTCTGACTCACGTCGGGATCGAACCCAGGTCTTTCAGGTGAAAGGCAAGGGCGCTATCCACTAGGCCATACAAGTCTAAAAGAAGTTGGAACCTGAGAGCAACTGCACCCAAGGAATTACCCGGGCAAGCTAACTGCTTGCATACCAGAGAGTTTTCCCCAACTTCCCAACTCAGCAATGACCCAATTGACAGCATTTCATTCGAATTATCCCTTCTGAGTGAATAAGATAGAAATAATCAACACACAATCACGTGTGGAACAGAAATAAATTTCTAACTCACATTGGGATCGAACCCAGGTCTTTCATGTGAAAGGCAAGGGCGCTATCTACTAGGACATACAAGTCTAAAAGAAGTTGGAACCTGAGAGCAACTGCACCCAAGGAATTACCTGGGCAAGCTAACCGCTTGCATACCAGCGAGTTTTCCCCAACTTCCCGACTCAGCAATGACCCAATTGACAGCATTTCATTCGAATTATCCCTTCTGAGTGAATAAGACAGAAATAATCAACACACAATCACGTGTGGAACAGAAATAAATTTCTGACTCATGTCGGGATCGAACCCAGGTCTTTCAGGTGAAAGGCAAGGGTGCTATCCACTAGGCCATACAAGTCTAAAAGAAGTTGGAACCTGAGAGCAACTGCACCTAAGGAATTACCTGGGCAAGCTAACTGCTTGCATACCAGCGAGTTTTCCCCAACTTCCCGACTCAGCAATGACCCAATTGACAGCGTCGCCTTAACCACAAGGAGGTCACGTTGCCGACCTGACCACGAGAAGGATAAAAGTCTATTACCTCTCGTACATACATATACCTGTCATTTTCAGATATATTTATTAGAGATGGAATAGACCCATCCTCACCATTGTAGCCAAGTAGGCAATCGTTTTTATTGCTTTTTAGGCTGAAATATATATGTAGAATCTACTGGTCACTCTTACCAGACACATATGCAATTCTAATAGCCACAATGCCCTCTTAACTTCTCGAATTCTTCGCGCTTTTTTTGGATGTGCTCGTAACTACGAAGCCGTACATCCAGACGCAAGAAATTGAAGACTGTGATTGCCGGTCGCGGGACACGAACCCGCGTCGTCTTAACCACAAGGAGGTCACGTTGCCGACCTGACCACGAGGAGGATAAAAGTCTATTACCTCTCGTACACACATATACCTGGGCCTATTCCATCACTAATAAATATATCTGAAAACGACAGGTATATGTATGTACGAGAGGTAATAGACTTTTATCCTTCTCGTGGTCAGGTCGGCAACGTGACCTCCTTGTGGTTAAGGCGACGCGGGTTCGTGTCCCGCGACTGGCAATCACAGTCTTCAATTTCTTGTGTCTGGATGTACGGCTTCGTAGTTACAAGCACATCCAAAAAAAGCGCGAAGAATTCGAGAAGTTAAGAGGGCATTGTGGCTATTAGAATTACATATGTGTCTGGTAATAGTGGCCAGTAGATTCCACATATATATATATATATATATATATATATATATATATATATATATATATATATATATATATATATATATATATATATATATATATATATATATATTTGTCACACACACACCATGACATTTTTTGTATTCACACATATTTAGCCACAAATATTTAATATCCATTTAATAACTTACATCCAGGGGTAATTATAGTTGGTAAGAGCTTCGTCACCAGTGGGATTCGAATCGCTGCCTGGTTTAGAAAACACGATGGAAAGTGTCACTGACCGCTCAGTTATCGAGAGCCAATTTAAGAGTCAAGTAACAAACAAAGCGACAGCTGAGCAAGTGGAATGGCCAAAAGGCAGTTGGATAATTTAGCAAAGTTTTAGTGGCTTGATAATAACAAGTGCATCAATGTCAATTTTAGCATTTGTGAAACTCACTTGTGTTTCTTTTCTGGTAAGTTCTAAGAATAACGTCAATAAATACTCGATTAATTCTCAGCAACGATAATTATATATATATATATATATATATATATATATATATATATATATATATATATATATATATATATATATATATATATATATATACTGTAAATAAAGATAAAATCCACGAAGGAAATGAAAACACTGGAGTGCTGCGAGGCCTTTCGACACAAGTCCTTTACTTAGCAGACTGAAGCAATATAAAAGTATGTTTACGAAGAAAGCTCATATAAATGACAGATGGGGATTATAAAGGAAACATATGTACCTGGAATCCAACACAATTGAAGAATTAGTAGAACTGCCAAAACAGGATTAAATATTTAAGAGGTTTTTTTACAAAGGATTAGGATCAACCGTTCAGGAGCAGGGACAGGACAATTAAAAGATTATACTGGTTCGTGACTGACCACCTAAAAATTTTTAGTACAACACAATAATTCTCTTTTTTTTTTGTAAACAATAATAACTTTTTGCAAGATGAACATTTTTACAAATAAAAAATTATATTAAACATACGGATATATAGAAAATATATATCAAGTAGCTACCTTGTAATTAGGTCAGTGATTTTATCTTTTAGGTCATTCTTGAACATTTTCCTAATACAGGGTCCAAATAATACATGCCAGGGCTAAGATTAAAATTACAACTGGAAGTAAGCTGGATAATAGCGGACTCCAATAGATTTCTTGAAGAGAAATATTTCGATCTGGCAATCACTGAACTTTCAGTCCAATTTATCCTGTGAGAGTTTTCACTTAAATGAATGAATATAGCATCGGATGCTTGTCCAGTTTTGACTGAATACTTATGTTGCTTAATATGTACATCTAAATCTTTGCTAGATTGGCCAATATAAAATGAGGGGCAATCCAAACATGGAATTTTATATATTATGTTGTTGTTTTCTTTAGGGCTATTTTTTATTAACATTCTTTTGAGTGTGTTATTATAAGAAAAAACGAGGTTTACATTAAAAGGTTTTAACAATAACTTTTTATGTTTTCAAAACCACTAAAATAAGGCAAGCTAAGAATGTTCTTAGGGGTTTCTTTCTTCATGTTACTTTCACTATAAAACTTTTTGTGGGCTTTGTTATAACAAATATCTAGTATATGGGAAGGATAACATGAATCTGTCCCTATTTTTCTTATGTATTCAATTTCTTTATCCAAATACTGGGGACTGACAATGCGCAAGGCTCGTAAAAACATAGAGGAAAAAATTGATATTTTGATGTTGAGGTGATGGCCTGAATAAAAATGGACATAAGTTAAGTTGTTGGTTGGTTTCCTATAAATACTGAATTTACATTGAAATGGTTCTCTATGTATTAAAACATCTAAGAACGGTTGATCGTAATCCTTTGTAAAAAAACCTCTTAAATATTTAATCCTGTTTTGGCAGTTTTACTAATTCTTCAATTGTGTTGGATTCCAGGTACATATGTTCCCTTTATAATCCCCATCTGTCATTTATATGAGCTTTCTTTGTAAACATACTTTTATATTTTTTCAGTCTGCTAAGTAAAGGACTAGTGTCGAAAGGCCTCGCAGCACTCCAGTGATTCCGTTTCCTTCGTGGATTTTATCTTTATTTATATATTCATCACGTTCCATATTTTCGTGATTCAGTTATACATATATATACTGTATATATATACATATATATATTTATATATATAAATATATATATGCATATATATACATGTAAATTTATATATGTATATATATAAATATTTATTTTTATATGTATCTATATATATTCCTATATATATATATATATATATATATATATATATATTCAGTAAATACACATGTATACATATATATACACAGTATATATATATATATATATATATATATATATAAGATAAGATAAAGAAACAGCATAAAGTAAAAGTGAAAAATCTGTCAAGATACACCTTAAAGCTGATAGTATCAGCTGGGTCCAGATAAAAGAGTATGAAAACCATTGGACTTTAGCGTGGGAGTAAGACCTAAAATTCCAGTACTTTCTTTAACAGAAAATAATTAACGGGAGGTGAGGGGAAAATAAACGCTGTTAACAAACAATGATAAAACGCAGTAAAAATTCAAATATACTGTTGGATTTTTGTAAATAACCAAAACATCAAAAACCCTCGGTATACCTACGTCTTCGTTTTTAGGCCTAAATACTGTAAACTATACAAATGAACGAAGAATAACATAACACCAAACTTCCAGAAACTTTTTGTTTAGCCTCAAAAAGTTGGTGTAAAAAAAAAAAAAAGTTATCTATCTCCTAATTAGTTCATTCAAATACCCCTTCATATCTTTTGGAACTTAGAAAGAGAAAGAATTAGTATCTGATGAATGGTTTCCTCCCAGTGGGTTGAGAGTTATCTTATCGAGGCCAAACCCTTCATTTGTTTTTTATGATTTGGGAGTAAATGTTTTGACGAAGCCTAGACCGCCAAGATTGTTTTTCTCACTTTTTCGCTCTCAGCGCCCTTTGTGAGCCACCGTAGCACAAATACCACCAGACTCCTATCTCATAGACTTTACATCATCAAACAAGGGACAATGAGGTGAGAATACGGCCAATATCATTCTGTCATCACCAGGAACTGGACTCAAAGAATTAGAAGCGGCTCTCCCTACACCACATGGAGCTAGAAAGAGCAGGTCAGACAGGCGCACAAATGTACAAAAAGAGATTGTGAGCTAGAATCCTACTGCTGTCTGAGAGAAGGAGTATATTGCTGTAGAAAGATTACCTCGGGGGAGAAAGAAACAACTAAATACCTACGGTAATTTTAAAGAGAGAGAAGTAAGGACAATGCCAAAAGGCAAAAGTCCATTAATAAACGATACCGTAGTGGAATCTAAGCCTTACACAGCAACAAAGAAATGGGAGATTACATAAGGCACGCCTCCTCTTGCCGAGTCAGTAACATCCAATAAACTTTCTACAATTTATGCTCTCTCTCTCTCTCTCTCTCTCTCTCTCTCTCTCTCTCTCTCTCTCTCTCTCTCTCTCTCTCTCTGGCGTTAGAAGAGTAGAGCCTTCCACTCCTCGACAAGTCTCTAAGGATGATCTGGTTTATGAAGTTTAGTCTGCAGTGGGGCACTCTCGGACATTTAGCTCTTAAGACAGTGAAAAGAGGGCGCTGGAGTGGTTATATAACAAGACAAAGAGATCCAGGAAGTAAAGATGAAGTTCGCGGATCTTAAGGTCACACGGAGTGAAAACCCGACGGTTGCACTAAGAAGTATTTGTTACAGAGGTCTGACAGCAGGATTAAAAAAAGGGAGGGGGAATGAAGGTAAAACAAAAGGTTAAAAAGTGGGTGTAGCTAAGGTCCAAATGGACTCTGCAAACACGCCCCACGTGAGGTGCACTGACGAGAGAGAGAGAGAGAGAGAGAGAGAGAGAGAGAGAGAGAGAGAGAGAGAGAGAGAGGTGCAGATCGGAATGTCGCAAGTTAAATGTTCTCTCACCAATAAAGCTAACGGTCTTTTATGGGGATAAACGTACAATCCCATTCCAATTACTCTTTTAATAAAGCAAGAAGTAAACATCTGAGAAATGTTTAACCATTATGCATTTAAGGAAACGAACGTTACACAATGGAAACTTGATGATCACTTAATTAGCTCCATTATCGTCGAATGCTCTGGAAAATAATCTTTTATTTTGAATATGCGAAGGGACAAATTCTTCAGAGAGAGAGAGAGAGAGAGAGAGAGAGAGAGAGAGAGAGAGAGAGAGAGAGAGAGAGAGAGAGAGAATGCTAACAAAATAACTGATGACGTCTTTCAATAGAACATTAACTGAAATCAAACCTTGAGAAACCCAAACCTTCCGAAGCAGGATTTTCGTACCCACAAAAAGTTAAGGATGACCTGGAACACAGACGCAAGGATCTTTCACGAACAAAGCTCAAAGGAGTCGCTTTTCACACCAAAAGAATAAAAGTGAAACACCAGTGTTACAAATATGACCCTCATAATACTCAGTGAATCATTCAAACACACTTATTAGTATAAAAACAGTCGCATTTTCAGATGCCTATAAGCTCAGTCTCTTCCTCCTCTCATCTACTATAATACCTTAGCCCAACCGACCGGCCATCATCAAAAATAAAAATATAAGAAAAACAAGAAAAACCCTGTTCCTATTTTCAGTTGGTCGTTCATCTAAATGTTAGTCATTTGCCATTTAAGATGTCTAGCCATTTTGCACCTGAGCAGAATTCCTATTGTCCTTGACTGTTTCTATTTTCATCAATTGATAGTCGAGGAGAAGAAAATGGCACGGTAGAAAATTCGTCTCATCCTTCCTGAAGACATTTACAACGAAGATCTTTCAAAAGACCTACCAGGAACTCATTGATCTATTTATATTGGCAGTGTCCAAACGAGTAAGGTCGTTACGAGGAGTTATTTTCATCCCAACCTTAACATTTCTTCCTACAAAATAACGAGTTAATGAACATACTACACACACACACACAGACATATATATATATATATATATATATATATATATATATATATATATATATATATATATATATATATATATATATATATATATATATATATATATATTATATATATATATATATATATATATATATATATATATATATATATATATATATATATATACATATATATAGATTTTTTTTATAAATATTCTGCTGTTCGACCTCCCTGCATTATTTTAGTATTAATATACTCCTAACAAAAACCAGAAGAACGTTCTGGGAAAAGCAGAGAGAAGAGGGCTAGGCTGTGTTTTCAACATTAACAGTTCCTAACGGCTTATAAGTTAGTATTAGAGACCTATCCAACAGGGAGGTTTTCACTAGGTCACCTCTAGTGAGGGTGTTCTTAAGCATTCCTTTTCTCTGTCCTATGCATCAGCGATGTTTTTGTCAATTTTCAGACTGCCGGAGGCTATTGAAGGAGCGCTGGTCCCGAAAACACAGAGACCACGCTTCTGACCTAGGGTCACAGAGAGAACCCAGCCATCTTCCAGGGCACACGTGCACGTCCGTGCCCCTGATAATTCTGTCCTTTGTCCCCTTCCCGTCTTTATTTACTGAGTGAATCGAAGTTACGTGTTGTTCCAGAAATCCTGGGCGTCCGTTGCAGTGCGCAAGCAGCCTACGTGAACGGTAAGTCTGGAATTGACAAGTATTGCCGATTGCTGGTATTTCTACCATTGTACTTCTATTTCCATTTTCCCCCCTTCCTCAGCCACTGACTAGAGATCCTGGTGTAACCCTATTTCCTCTATGAAGTCAATTATATGAATAATTATTATTGCTTAGTGAGATTGCATAAGATATCCCCCTTGCAGTGAGTAAGAATTAGGGAGAGGTCAAGCATAAGCAATATTCAGGCAAGCCTTGGAACCTGATCATACCATTGTTTGGAAGAGGAATAGCCTTTTAAAATACTCGAATTGCTTCCGAGTGAGTTACGAGAATGATCACCTGTTGCGTTTTAACTGAAGTACGGAAAATCTTCCTGTGTCCGAAGAGGACTAATTGGCTCATGTAAATTCCCTCAATGTAACAGTGCATTCTTTCTTTGTTGGGACTAGGTGGGTAATAAATGGGTTCATGTAACTCATTTATTCCAGAAATAATTGAAATATTCAATACACAGATCCGACTGGCGACCTAATCTCTTGGGGTAACTTTTATCTTTAATTGACAGGATTACGTGGGTCTTAGGTAGAACAGGGCTACATAAATTACAGTAATTAATAAAAAAAAATTCATCAGCCAAAGGGCCCACATAAGAGTGGTGACCTTAGCCACGATCTCTAATTAATTCACAGAGAAAAAGAATCTGGAATCAAATTAACTACAAATCAATTTCAAAGAGAAAAGTCAGATCATATTAATTTCCTGCTAATTCTTCCAAACAAGGAGACAGGCCAAGGTATATGAGCAGTAAAAAAATTAGTGTAGATAGGGAAGTGTGCATTGACAGCAGCTATAATTTACAATTTACAAAATTTTAAAGAAACACTTTTGCATGACAGTACTGGGAGGACGTATGCCTAACGTTTCTCTCGTAGGTAGGCCAGACAAATTTACCAAGTCCATAGAATTTCCAAAACAGTAACCGTTCGTCACTACAGAGGCCACCAATTGAGTGTGACGGAGTTAATAAGTTTCCTTATTGCAGGAATTATATCAAATTTCCTTGCCTTTAATATTGCAAACCTATGGCAACAGTGTTAATGTCATAATTTGCATTTTCAATTAACGTAAATTCAGGCCTGTCAGGACGTCACAGATCCATTCCTTTTGTGTCTGAAATGGCCTCTCAATAAGCATGGCGGATTCTTGGAGCATTTAAGCAGCGCAAAAAAAAAAAAAAAGTGTAGCTCATAGTAAATTCGTTTTCCATCTCCATAACGTAACATCCTTTGCATTGTTGGTGTATTTAGTTAAAACCTGTATTCCTACATTTGCTTCGTTCGTTTTGTGAGAGGAATTCGAGTGCCTTGTGTTTTTCATTGTAAACAAACCCTGTGGCTCGGAGGTCGTGTATTCCTCCGCTAGCCTGCTTCTAGCGTGTGTTTTGAATTTCGCCGTGTTATAATGGGATTCGTCCGACATTTTGGAAACAGGTTGACCGCTCTCCCATCTGCCATCTTAAAACCCTTGTTGTTGTGTTGTTTGTGTGATTGGTTTGCGGGGGCGACATAGTCACCATAGCCTCTCCCTCATTTGCTCCACTTCGGGAACTACTTTGCCTTGCATAGTAATCATACTTGCAAACTCTTAGAAAGAAATAGACTTTGATAGATAGGGAACTAGGTATAGGATTCCATACAATAGATAAAAGCAAGACATAATTTAGCCAGGGAATGACAGTACTTATTTAGGAAATATATAACAAAAAACGTTCATATACAAATACACTGACGTAGGGAATTATATCAAAAGAAAAGAACTTTTCATTTTTAACCATACTTATCAGTGTAAGACGTACGTCTCAAGGCACAGGGAAAGTTAAGATTGCTAAGACAATCCCTTAAAACAGCCCAAGAAGACGTATCTCCAAATAAGAAACCTGCCGGTGTGCAGTTACAATAATTTTACTGATTTTCTCAGGCAGAGCGAGCTTTGCTGGCTGAATATTTCTCTCTCTCTCTCTCTCTCTCTCTCTCTCTCTCTCTCTCTCTCTCTCTCTCTCTCTCTCTCTCTCTCTCTCTCAAGTAAGCATTCAACCTACACTCCGAAGTGTAAGTGCACCGCCTTCCTCGAAAGAACGGGCCACCACTGGAATCACTGATTAAAATAAAATACATAACCAGAAACACCTCTGTCCCACAAACAGATGAGGACAAGTTAAGGTTAACTATAGTTAGAAGCTGTCGGTCACGAATGAGGACTTTTATCCAGACCTCAATGTAAAACGTAGCCTTCCTCCCTCTGCATGAAAAGGAAGTAGCACAGTGGGTACTAGGAACTAGTCACTCACGAGGGCCTCAAAAGCAACTGCAATTTATTTTTCCTTTTCCACAGTGCCACTAATCTGAGGCACTGTCACAAAGTGAACAGCTTACCTATCTCTTCCTTTTTTACCTTCCCTTTCCCTCCTACTTTTAGTTACACTCTGCTTGGGTAAAGTGTATGTTCCTCGACTACAAATTAGTTGAACTCAAGTCAAGGGTTGTTCCTAGGAATGCACTGGCACCATATAGCCACCAAAGAAAGAAAAAAATAAACAGGAAAAGGAACCCAGAAGAAAAGTCCTTTTGAGACTAAGTTACACCAGTACATAAAGATACTGAGTGCCACTAGTGTGACCATTACACACCACACTCAACCACAGTGCCACCTTCTTGAAAAGGTGCCACACCACTGAAGTGTCACCCTAAATCTGAGGGACACTTCCTCGCTGCCTAAGTATGTCCAGTCAACCCGGACAGACGCCCTTTTACCCACCAGAACCATGGCAACAGATAATCATAGAGTCTTCATGGAGCCAGGGAAGGTGGCAGGTCTCACGGGATCTGACCTCACCAAGTGGGTCAAGGAACAGATGGATGACTTGGCCAAGCAAGAGAAGGGAAGAAAGACTGGAATGGCAGACTTATGAAGCTGAAACAGAGGAGTGTATGAAGAAGAACAGAGGCAGCTAGAAGACAAAAGAGAAGAACGGAGAAGACAGCATGAACTAGCACTCAAGGAGAGTGAGCTAGCCCTCAAAGAAAAGGAGCTCGAGTTGGAAAGGACTAGAAGAGAAAATGCCGAAGTTATGGCTATACAACAAGCTTCCAACCCAACACCTGCTGCGCCAAATGCTCCGATCTCGAGTATTAATTTCCTCATTCCCAAGTGGACTGAGGACAAGCCAGAAGCATGGTTGGAGGAAATAGAGGCATTCTTTGATAATTATAGCACCACCGAGACAAAGAGGGCCTTAGTGCTTGCCAAGCACGTGGAGGGAAAAGCTAAGGCAGCCCTTTGCTCACTGGAGAAGAGTCAGAGAGGCGACATGGTCGAAGTGCGTAGAGTCATCACGAAGGCCTACAAAATAACCCCGGAGAAATGGAGGCAGCGGTTCCGAGGTCTTGCCAAGGAAGTTGGCTGGTCCTGGACTGAATGGGCCTGTCACAAGACCCAGTCTGGTACTCGCTGGTTTGACTCCTTGTCTTGCACTACGCTTGAGGCCCTCTTCAATCGGACCATGCAGTAGGATCTTTACCAATGAGTGCCTGGGCCCCTTGCTGTGTATCTAAATGATAAACAACCCACCACCCATATGGAAACCTGCTGTACGGCCGATTCATAGGAAACCTTAAACCAGTCCCACAGCACATCTCAGCGGCGCATAGTGCCACCCGGGTACCCCTCAGGCGCGACTACCCTGAAGAATGGACTGCCTAGCATGTCTACGTATACCCGCTGTAAGAAGGTGGGGCACACTGAAACTGAGTGCCGATACAAGCTAGGCACTAGCAAGCAGCCGCCTACCAACGGCCAGAACTCCTCTCCTTCTACATCCACTCAACCTTCTCCACCAACCGTCACCGCAGCTCACCGAGCCCCTACAAAGGGCCCATGCTGATCCTGTGTTGCTGCCAGCCACTACAGTGCTGGACATCCAGTCTGTCCACATCATGTCCACACCACCAAGTTCGTCAACCTCATTCTCTGCGGCCAGGCCACAGAAGATATTGTACCCCGAGAGACCGGAGACCCAGTTCATATCGGTGACCCCCCTTAAGGGCTCTAGCCTGCCCGTGGCCCTTCCAGTCACAGTAGACATGGCAGCAGACGTTAGCCTGATCTCCAGGGCCCAAGCGCCAGCCAGTGCCACGGTTGACGAGCAAATCCGGTGGGAGATGAAGTGGATAGAGGGCCACATCACAACCATTCCCACAGTCAAGCTCCAGGTCACGACACCTTGGGGCACACTACCCCACCGCCTTGGCGTGGTGGGTGGAGTTTGGCCCGGAGTGGATTTCCTGTTGGGTCGGGACCTCCTCGGAGGAAGCCCTTCCCCAGTGCCACTTCACAGCCATGCTACCTCCTCCACGGAGGCCCAAACTGTAGGAGCACCCCAAGAAGGAAAACCACCTTCTACCCACCGAAGTGGTCAGCGGAAGAGTCACACACCAAACCATTCTCGGCCTAATCCTCTCTCTCCACGAAAGGACAGCCAACAAAGAGGTCCTCCCTCTCCCCAAAGAGTCATTCAGGAGGAGCAGTACCGCTGTAGGATGTGCAAGCGGACAGGCCACTCCACTAATTGGGAGGGTTGCCCAAATAAGCAACGCCCAGCGGACGCTCCCAAGCACGACTCTCCAAGAGGCTCTGATCTCCAGCTGGGGCAGGTACCTCTGTCTCAGCCCAATTCAAGCCATCCATGAGGTATTGCACCTCTGGACCCCTTGTCAGGCATGCCTGACCCTGAATTGCTGCCAGTGCCACTTGCAAGTGCTGAGCAGTGCCATGCTTCGTCTGGCTCGGACGTTGAGCCATAAAATCAAGGAAGGAGGACCCTGTGCCAGGTCCAGATAATGAGGCGGATCCTCTTCCGGGAGATCCAGGATCCCTCACAGCACTAATCATGGCAACCGGTGAGCCTCCGGCACCCGGCACTTCTTCCTCACCAAATCCGCCCCCAGAGGATGAACCCCTGGTGGACCAAACTGTTACACCTTCTCTGGGAGACCAGGAACTGGCCTCCTCGGATACAGAGGTCGAGATTGCTCTCACTCCAGTTATCGCAGCAGCCGGAGTAGGGAGCCCTCCTGTAGCTTCTGAAGTTACCCCTGACTTCGCACCCTCTAGCCCTTCTGGCCTTTCCCCAGAGTCGGTGCCCTCATTACCTCCTAGGTCTGACATAGATAGGCCTTGGAGGAACCCAAAGAAGAAGAAGGGGCGGAAGAGAGCCAAGTAGTTGTAGAGCCATGAGCTCATCCTGGCACTAGTGCCCTCTCGGCACAGTGCCTTCCCATCTTAGAATTATCCTGGCTCCTTGCCCAGAGGAGGTAGCCAGCATGATCTCTATCATACTATAGCCTAGACCAGATTGAGTACAACATAGCAGTAACCTTGTCACTTACACCTTCCCTCGAGCCACAGTAACTTCATAAGTACATTGTAATTGAAATCAGCCATTCTAAACTATTGTGAATAGAGCCACTAAGCTCATGACATGCATGGCCTAAGACCTCAGTGAGGCAAGCATTTATCATATGAGGCAAACTTCATGTACCATACAGTAATTACCAATTGTAGTGCAAACCTTGTAACTTAGCTAGTTCATTGTCCTTTACGTTGGTGCTACAGCCGGGTTCTGATAGGTTAGGGTAGGATATACCATAGAATGTACCATTTGGCTAGGTCTAAACAACACGATCATAAGAGGTAGCACGTAATAACCATAAGCACCTTTAAGTACAGTTAGGAGTCTGTAGAAGTAAGTGATTAAAGCTCAGATCCTTTCTAGAGTTAGGTAGCTTTGTATCTAGTTAGATTACACGGGACAAATCTGCTCAGGGGAGAAGAGTAAAGTAATCAAGGCGAACAGATTGCTTAGTACAGACCTTCACGCCCGAAAGGGAGTGAAGGCCTTCTTAAGGGGGGAGCTTTTATAAATATTCTGCTGTTCGACCTCCCAGCATTATTTTAGTATTAATATACCCCTAACAAAAACCAGAACGTTCTGGGAAAAAAGTCAGTATTAGAGACCTATCCAACAGGGAGGTTTTCACCAGGTCACCTCTAGTGAGGGTGTTCTTAAGCATTCCTTTTCTCTGTCCTATGCATCAGCGATGTTTTTGTCAATTTTCAGACTGTCGGAGGCTATTGAAGGAACGCTGTTCACGAAAACACAGAGACCACGCTTCCAGCCTAGGGTCACAGAGAGAACCCAGCCATCTTCCTGGGCACGTGTGTGTCCGTGCCCCTGATAATTCTGTCCTTTGTCCGCTTCCCGTCTTTTATTCACTGAGTGAATCGACATTATATGTTGTTCCAGAAATCCTGGGCGTCTGTTGCAGTGCGCAAGCAGCCCACGTGAACGGTAAGTCTGGAATTGACAAGTATTGCTGATTGCTGGTATTTCTACCATTGTACTTCTATTTCCATTTTCCCCCCTTCCTCAACCACTAACTAGAGATCCTGGTGTAACCATATTTCCTGTATGAAGTCAAGTATATATATGAATAATTATTATTGCTTAATGAGATTGCATAAGATATCCCCCCCTGCAGTAAGTAAGAATTAGGGAGAGGTCAGGCATAAGCAATATTCAGGCAAGCCTTGGAACCTGATCATACCATTGTTTGGAAGAGGAATAACCTTTTAAAATACTCGAACTGCTTCTGAGTGAGCTACGAGAACGATCACCCGTTGTGTTTTAACTGAAGTTGGGAAAATTTTCCTGTGTCTGAAGAGGACTAATTGGCTCACATAAATACCCTCACTGTAACAGTGCATTCTTTCTTTGTTGGGACTAGGTGGGTAATAAATGGGTTCATGTACTTCATTTATTCCAGAAATAATCGAATTATTCAATACATAGTTCCCACAGGTGACCTAATCCAATTAAGTAATTATCTGTCCCTTGGGGTAACTTTTAGCTTTAATTGACAGGATTACGTGGGTCTTAGGTAGAATAGGGCTACATAAATTACAGTAATTAATAAAAAAAAAAATTCATCAGCCAAAGGACCCACGTAAGAATATATATATATATATATATATATATATATATATATATATATATATATATATATAAATATATATATATATGTGTGTGTGTGTATATATATATATTTCGTTGTAGGCTCGGATCTGAAACGATATGAACCTACTACCGCTTTATAATGTCAAAGTTTACAAGTAAATCAACTGTACCAGTTTAATATGCTGTTAGCCTAAATAACTCTCTTGTCAGCTCAAATCCTTACATATACATTGCCATTAATTGAAGACACTCATTCCAGTTTGATACATCATATGAAATATGGCAATAACATTTAATAGAAACAGGTTCGAAATGAAGTTGCAGGCAATTTGTGATATAATCACTTCAGTATTTTTAAGACTGAGTATTCTTTCGTCAAGAATAATTGATAGAGAATTAATTTATTAACAAATAAAGACATCCAGGGACAACACTGCAAAGTATTGAGGTTTTTGCATTGAAAAGACGGCAGACGTCTTTTCTTACGCTGCTATGTACACCTGTGCCCAGGTAAATAAATTAGTCAGTACCCAGTTCTGTCTCTTTGACCTCACAACTGGTGACCCAAGGAGCGACAGTAAACACAGCGGTTTTGGTTTCACCATTAATGGACTTAGTACGGCCGCTTTACCTTCAGGGAGCCCTTCACGGAACCATACAGTGACAAAGTCTAGGCCTCTAAAAGCTCCTCCCTCGGAGAACACCCACATCACTAGCGGACTAATTACGGTGTACCTCCTTCAGGTATGTTCTGGCGTTCTCGAACGGTTTGGCCCTGCCATTTACGATTCACGTTGACTATATTCAAAAGTCATTAACGGAACTACAGGGCATATAGTTTTGACTTCTGACGAGCCCCAAAAACCATTAACGGACTAAATACGGTGTTTATTTCATGTTTTGGTGTGAGGCAAAATGTCAGACACTGAGGTAGGAAGTTGTTCCGAAGACGCACAGATCCTCTGCATCCCCCTCTTGCCATCGAAGCCAGCAATAAGCCAGGCAATAAAACTCCCACCGTTCTTGTGGCAAAATACAGCATCCTGGTTCCTGCGGGCAGACGTCCATTTCCAGGTAGCAAAAATCAAGAATGAGGAAACCAAAGTGGACATCACCATGACAATGCTGCCAGAGGGGGTCTTCAACAAAATCACCCCATGGTTGGACTTGCAGCCAGGCAAAGTCAAGAACAGAGACCTGCGAGAGAAACTCATAGACACATATCCATGCCCGTCCCAGAGAGAGCCCAACACGCCCTCGACCTGATGACCCAGCTTATGTGAGACGCATCACCCAGGGACGCCTGGGACAAACTATGAGGTCTCCTGAGGCTGCCGGGTGTTGACTCAGACAGACGGAGGACGGAGATCAGCTTGTCGTGGGAAATATTCCTGTGACGCCTTCCGCAGGAGGTGAGGGCACAAATCATGGATGCGGATGCCCTCTCAATGGACGAATTGGTGAATGTCGCTCACAAACTCCACGAGGCCGCCAAGGCCTCCAAACACACTGCAACACATGCAGCCTGCAGCCTGGTGGCAGAAGAAGCCGAAGTGGGGGACACGAACGTGGTATACAGGAAGAAGGCACCGCCACAGCAGCAGAAGACAAGGACAAATCCAGCCTGGTGTTACTTTCATCGAAGGTTCGGAAGTGACGCCAGAAATTGCAGAGCCCCTAGTTCTTTCACAAAAAACTAGAAAGGCGGCCACCCATAACAGCATTGGCCACAAACCTTAAGGAACCCCAGCCAGTAGGATTCTTCATCCACAACGGATGCTGATAGACACCAGGGCTATGCAGTCAGTATTTCTGCCATTGAGGGAGGACCGTGACCGCACGTCTGGCACCTCAGCCGCACTAGTGGCTGCAAATGGAAGCCTCATCCGCTGCTACAGAACTCAGACCCTCAGAATATCCATCCTGGGCCATAAATATGAATGGCCCTTCGTCATTGCGGATGTCAAGTTTCCTTTACTGTGAGCTGATTTCCTTGCACATCACAGACTGCTAGTAGATGTCAGCCGAAAACGGCTGCTGGATAACGGAACCTGCCGTTCCCGACCCCTCTTCACCAGACCGGGAATGCCCGCTGTATGCTCCACCTCATCGAACAAATACAACGCCCTCCTCCACGAATTCCCAGAAGTCTTCAAGCCAGAACTGCGTCAGGTGCCAGGTACCCAGGCCAAGCACGGCATCCATCACCACATCACCACCACAGGCCCGCAGACACATGCCAAGTTCCGTCGCTTGCCATCCAAGAAACTCTAAGATGATAAATGAGCGTTTGCTGAGATGGAAAGGATGGGTATCTGCAGAAAGGCATCGAGTCCATGGGCGTCCCCCCCCCCAACATGGTGATGAAACCAGACAGTTCCTGGAGGCCCTGTGGGGACTATCATCAGCTGAACCTAATGACAACACCAGACCACTACCCCTGCCAAACATGCAGGACCTAACAGGTGCCCTGCATGGGGCCAAGATATTTACAAAATTAGATTTGCTCAAGTCCTATTTTCAGGTGCCAGTACATCCCGACGACGTTCCGAAGACAGCCATCATCATGCCGTTCGGGACATATACCTTCTCCTACTCCACCTTCGGCCTCAGGAAAGCTGGGGCCATATTCCAACGCCTTGTGGACAGCATCTTGGGTGACCTACATTTATGCATCTGCTACGTAGACAACATCCTGATCTTCTCCAGGTCCCCAGAGGAGCACCTGGGTCACGTCTGGGCTGTGCTGAAACGCCTTCAAGATTCTCCCATATAAATCACAGCTAAGTCTACTTATTTCTTAGTATTTGGGGTTGAGCAGTGGTGTCACCTAACAGCAGAAACTGTGTCCTGTAGTCAGAGATCTGATCTGTAAGTTTCACCCCCGTAGACTTTACTTTTTCTTTTTCTCTTTTATAGGCAGTGAATATTTTAACTTATTGTTTTTCATTTAGGAGAATTTCCTTTCTTTTTGTGAACTTATGAGGTTGCGTTCAACCCGAGTGTATTCGCATAATTCCTTTGGGAGATCAAATAGAAGTAGAGGTACGAATAGGCCTAGAGTTAACGTAAGAAAAACCAACAATATGCCCTCAGGTGCAGGAGCAAGCGCAGCCACGGGCCCAGACCCAGACTCAAAAAACGTATTCACAGTCGTGAATACTTGTTCAGCCATAGTGCCTTTTCAAGGCTTAGTCAACGGTCAGTTGACTCAAGGGGTCGAAAGCTGGATCACATCCATCGATGCCCATTTGCGAACTAAAAAAGAAGTGGATCCCGTTATACAATTACAAGAGGCAAGGTCATTTATTGGCTATGTCAAGGGGGATGCTGGTTCTTGGTTACGCACTGGTTCGTTTCAGGAGTACCAAACCTGGGATGAATTGAAAGGGATGTTAAGAGAGGTATACGGTACCGAGTCCGATATGGATGAAGTACTGGCCTTGAGGAGTATCCTCAAATTAGCAGATAAGAAAGGCGTATCACTAATTGATCGAGCTGCCCTCGTAACAGATAAATTTCAAGAGTGGCATGCAAGACTACTCAACTCCTCTTGGGTTAATGGCCACACGATGCGTACCGCAGACGTATGCCGTTTAATGAAATTGGCAGTAATAACTGGTATGCTACCAGACAGATTGGTGTGTTGTTTTGATGTCAAATTTGATAAGGCATCTGGCGAGGTGGACATCCAAAAGCAGATTAAAAAGCACATGGCGCAATGCCCGGACTTAGATCCTACAATCATATCTTCCGTAGAAAATACTCAAGTTAAACAGGTTCTTGCAGATGCAGCTGCATCACAACAGGTTAATGCGGTTAGCTCCGTCAACCAGCAGGTGAAATGCTTCAATTGTAACCGTATTGGTCACTATAAAAGTGAATGTTGGTCTAAATACTGTAGTATTCATCACACCACTAAACATAGTTATCAAAACTGCCATCAGAGGCAGAAAAATCAAAGTGGGAACAGAAGCAATCAGCATAGCACCAATACCGGTAGTGGTCCTACTGGTAGTAATGTTAAGAAAAATATCAATCAGCATCAGTATCAGAAAAAGAAATATCAGGAAAAGAAATATCAACCCAATCAACCAGGGCAATCTAATGTGAACACGGTCCAGGATCAAAATAGTTCACAGAATTTTCCCAGTGTCAGGAGAAAACCGTGGCAACCTAATGGTCTCTAGGGATAACTTTAAAAATGTTGAGTTACCAGTAAGTAACATGTTTAATATCTTGACTGATCAGTGCGCTGGTCAGACACTTGTAGAAGAGTGTGATACTAATTGTAATTTATCAGGTAATCCTTCAGTTTTAGATGTGACTCGAATTCTCACACTCATTCATAGGAATATAGAGGGAAGGCCTGTTATTAAAGCAGTCAGTAAACATCACAAAGCCTTTACCTTGTTCCTAGATACTGGTAGTCCTCGTAATTTGTTGGATCTAAAATCACATCATTTACTGTTTCCAGAGTTTCCCATAGAGAAGACTAATGTCAAACTGGCAGGTTTAGGAAATAACAACTTGAATGTAGTGGGTACTGTCAGAATTCAGTATAAGATAGGTAAAATGATCTTTACCAATGATTTTATTGTAGTAAATGGGATTAATATGCATCCAGTAGTCATTCTAGGCTATCCATCAATGTCTAAGAATAACATTGTTATGGTTCCGGCCAAGAGTGGTGTCTTTATTAAGGGGAAATTTTTATCAAATCATCTCACACCTTAAAGGCAAACTCTGATCATAAGGACGTACCAAATGAAAAAGTTACTTACATTGAAGAGCCAATTAGTGTTTGGAGTATATCAGAAATTAACCAAGCAACTCATCACAACACTTTTTCCCAGGTAATATTTAATTTTAATCAGTTTATAGAACCAAATGTACCTTCACATATCACTGTTACTGCTAAGAAGGTCCTACCTGGATCCGAGATCATGATATTGAATGAATCAATAAAAGTACATGGTTTATCTGCGACCGAAGCTCTTTACACGGTTGATAACAACCATCAAGCAGTGATTGAAGTTTTTAATCACCTGAATAAAGAGTTAATAATAAGTAAGAACACACCCTTGATGGATGTTGAAGTCTATCATCATAGGATTTTGTCAGTAGCAGAAGTAGAAGCTGATCACTTGACAAGTGACAACGTTACCTTAAATTCAATAAGAGATAAGTTGGTTGAGGACATAAAAGACACAGATGTCAGGAAAAGATTTGAGGAGTTACTAACAAAGTATAGTGATGTATTCACTACTAACAGCGGCTGCTTAGGTAAAACTTATGTCATTGAACATCAGATAAGGTTGAAGGATCCAAATAAGATCATTTATGTTCCTTCTTACAGACTGCCCATGAAGTTCCAAAATGAAATAACAGAGGAAGTCGAAAAAATGCTTAAAGAAGGCGTAATAAAGAAATCTGTCAGTCCATATAACTTTCCATTAATTGTCGTCCCCAAGAAAGATCGTACTTGGAGGATTTGTGTTGATTTCAGGAAACTCAATGAGGAAACTATCCCAGATAGATTTCCTGTGCCTTGTACTAATGATATTTTGTCGGTTCTAGGCCAATATTCTTATTTTACTTTGTTAGATCTGTTAAGAGGTTTCCATCAGATTCCTTTGGAGGAGAGTAGTACACAATATACAGCATTTAGCACCTCCAGGGGCCATTTTGAATTTTTAAGGATGCCATTTGGGTTGCGTTGCGCACCTATCACCTTCACAAGAATGATTAACTTAGTTTTTGGAGATATGTTAGGCGACATCCTTCATGCTTATATGGATGATTTAGTTATATTTTCACATACACTTGAAGATCATCTTAAGAAATTGGAGCTTGTTTTCCAAAGGTTGAGGCAGTATAACCTAAAGGTAAAATGATCAAAATGTGACTTCTATAAACAGGAACTAGTATACTTAGGTTTTGTTGTGTCAAAAGATGGTTTAAAGGTGGTACATCACAAGATTTCAGCTATCGAGAGATTTCCTGAACCCACCTCAGTGAAAGGTGTTCAGCAATTTCTGGGTATGGCTGGATACTATAGGCAGTTTGTATATAATTATTTAGTAATCGCAGGACCTTTGACTGATCTAATAAGAAAAGGAACAGATTTTAAATGGGATGTTCAACAGCAGTCAGCTTTTAACACTCTGAAGGAGAAGTTATTGTCTTCACCAATCTTGATTTTCCCAGATTATAATAAACCATTTTACATTGCTACAGATGCTTCTGATTATGGGGTAGGTGGTGTCCTGCTACAATGGAAAAATGATAAATTACACCCTATAGCATTTTATTCCAGAAAGTTGAAACCCGCTGAGAGCAAATATGCTGTTATAGACAAAGAGGCCCTAGCCATTGTCAATTCCTTATGTAATTTTAAATATATCATATATGGCTATGAGGTTAATATACTGACAGATCACAAACCTCTTTGTGACTTCTTGAAGGGTTTTGATTTCAGTCCAAAAAGGACGAGATGGCATATGATAATACAAGATTTTGGTGCTAAAATAGGGTATGTTCCTGGCAAGACTAATATAATTGCTGATGCATTATCCAGGAACCCAGTGACGTCTCATACACATGATCCCTCTGGTTTTGATGATGATCTATTGACGTTACAGTCTGTTAATATTAATGTTGCTACAGAGAATCAAATAACCTCAGAATTAGCAGATGATGCTGCAGATGACTTAGGCTGGAGTCATGATGATCTGCTGAGAGAACATTTGCAAGACGAAAAATTAAACCAAATAATAGAAACGCTAAAAGGAGATAAAAATACTGAAGCTTATAACAAGTGTGTAACAGAGAATTATTCAATAGTTGATGATGTCTTATGTCGGAACGTTCCAAGGAAGACTAGAAGTAGCTTCCATATTAACACAAATCAGGTAGTTATACCTAAGAAACTGATACCCGTCGTGGTAAAATGGTTGCACACAAACAAGTTGAATGCACACCCCGGTTTCTCCATTATGCTAGCCAAAGCACGGAACATGTTTTATTGGTCCTCAATGTCTGTGGATATCCATAATTATATTAAATCTTGTGAGGTCTGTCGTAAGAATAAAGGTTATGTTAAGAAACCATTATCTTTGGGTACTTATCCTGTCCCACAGAAACCGTTTGAGAGGGTGCATGTAGATTTGCTTACAGGGTTTTATGAAACCCAAAGAGGAAACAAACATCTGTTCGTTGGTATAGATGCTTTAACAAGGTTTGTAGAAATCTTTCCTTTGAAGAGTAAGACAGCACAATAGTGTGCTAGAGTCTTTTATGATGGTTTTATATGCCGACATGGTATACCTAATGTTTTAATATGAGACTCAGGTGGTGAGTTCAATAATGCTTTTCTAGTTTCTTTGTGTTCATTCTTAGATATAAAAAAGATTAATACTTTGGTCTATCATCCGGAATCTAACAGCTTGGTAAAAAGGGTGAACCGTAAAATCTTGGATATACTTAAGGTTACCATAGGTGGCATGGATCCCAGTTGGGATTTAGCAATTCCAACAGTAGTGTGTACAATTAATACTGCTTATCATTTGTCAATAAAGATGTCTCCTTACGAAGCTGTTTATGGAATCAGAATGAGGTCGCCTTTTGATGTGCTGAATTCCACAGAGGCTATACCTGACCCATTAAAGAACGCTGTTGATGTCAGCAAAGTGAGGTTTGACATACTTTATAAACAGTTATCAGATGCTAATGTCATTATGAAAAGGGATCATGACAAGATAGCAAAAACTTATAAACCTTATGCAGTTGGTGATAGAGTTTATGTAAAGGTTAATGTAAGGAAAGGATTAAACTATAAATTAACTCCAATTTTTGAAGGTCCATTTCAAGTTCTTGAATTGTGTTAGCCAACAGACTGAAAATCAAGAATTTAAGCAATCCAAATGATGAAAGAGTAGTCAATATTTCGCAAATCCGCGCCTAGTTCTGTGGATATGCGCTGTGATTAACTAATTCCTTGTTTACTTATGTTGTATTTTTGCTTAGAATTTACCTTTATATTCTTTATTTTTCATTTAGCAAATTATTGTGTTTATCCTTCTTGGAATGCTTCTACAAGTTGTTCTTATTTTGCAGGTCCAGTCATGAAGCCTGTTTATGTCTTCATAATCATATGTACCTTAGGCACGATCGCTTTTCCATAGGGAAGTTCCACTTTTTCGTTAGGTCCTGGGACAATAATTGAAAAGACCCTAGACTTCTTTTTGTACACTAAGTCTTTAGTGATGGAACTGACTATGGACGCCATTTTCCTGACTGAGGATAATGTACTTGGGTTGCATGAAGACTTGGTTTTATTTCAGGAGAATTTAGAATCCATAGGGAAAAAACATTTTACTCTTAACCACACAGGACCCATTTCGCCCATTTATGACGAGGCTGAACTTTTGTTTAAAGAAGTTATTGTTAAATTAGTAGACACAAGAGTTAAAGTAAATGAGCTTTTGAAATGGTCTATCCCACATGATGTAGTAGAACGCAGGAACTCGTTTTTGTTTGCTGCACTTAGTGGTTTAGGTATCTTTGGTTCAGAAGTTGGTGTAGGTCTTGGAATAGCTAACCTGGTTAAGTTAAGAGCTGAAAAACATAAACTTGAGCTGCTTGAGCAGGAACGTGATGTAATCGTTTCCCAGTTACATAAACAGTTACAGACTATTAATAGTTTAGTAGACGAATTAAATGATGCTACTAGTCTTTTACAAGGCATGGGTGATACTCAGTTGTTGGTAACGGCTTTATCTTATTACTATACGAAGATATCTCAAATGTATGACAATATCATAACTTTTGAAGAGAAAACAAAGGATTATATTGAAGCTATAACTTTGGCAGTTAATGGGGTTTTGTCACCACACTTGTTGCCTATAAAGGACTTGATGCAGATTATCTATGGTGCTCGTGATAGGATGGGTTGGAAACCGTTAGTTGAGCCGCACAGACTTGAGTTTTACTATAGTTTAATTTCTGTGAGGGTTGAACAGGGTAAAATATTAATCTCTATTCCCTTTAATCCTTCCGATCCTTGGGAGTCCTACGTTTTGCAACCTTTCCTACTGGGTTTGGGGCTTCCACGATTCCAAATGTATCCAATTATAGGGCACTAGTTTTGTTGTCCAGGACTGAGAACATATACGCAGTCGTATGTGACGATGACAAACATACACTGAACTGCATCAATTCTCTGAATTCTAAGATCTGCTCAGTAGCCTCGTTTGTATTCAGAAAAGTAGACGCTCGTTCTTGTCTGCTGCAACTAGTTCTTAACGGGACTTTCTTAGTGGGAGAAGATCATTGCCTGGCTGGTTATCATGATTTTGAAGCTGACACATACTTACACAGGCTGACCAATGGTTCAACAATTCTGTACGGGCGGGACGAGTTCCAGATGTCCTGTCCAAGGGGCTCAGTGCCAAAAACCAGTATTGGTCTACTTGTTGATGGTTGCAACACCACTTCAAAGGACTACAAGAGCTTTGGACTTTTAACATTGACCCGTGGATATCGCTACTTCTTGAACTCCACGTGGGATTTCACAACTGTTACGATGGAGATGCCAGTTTTCACTAGCGGTCTACACAACGTTACTGGCGTAGGGGAACCAGTCCTCCAATTTCACGAAACTGGCGTCCACATAGACCTGGTATTACCGGTTCTAGGTACCCTGGCACTGCTGACAGCTTTCGTAGGTGCAATTGTGGTTTTGGGTCTTCACATTCGACGGAATCAGCATAGTGACATAGCGTTTGGTCGAAAAGTTGGGCTGTCTGACCTTGCTGGCCAAAGGAGTGCTGCGTTTAGTCGACCGGTCTTGCGGTTTACATAACCTCGCGGTGGCCACACGGGTTAGCATTCTGTTTGGGCAGTGAGGAAGAACTGAGTTTGAAGGAACAGAGCTGTCATGGTGTGTGGTTGCCTGAATGTAGTTTTACAGGTCAAGAACTTTCCACTAGTAGGAAAGTAGCGTACACTAAATGTTTTATATTATGTATCTTGTGGACAGAACTCTATCTTAGTGTATGCTTAAAGTTTACCCAATTATGATTTACGTACCGTGTGTACTCTTTTATCTTATTATATATGTGTTTTCCTTGTGGTGAATGATATTACATTTATTTTGTTGCACATATTTCAACAACAAAGGGTTCAGACATTTTTCTTAACATATCTGTGTCCTTGCATTTTATTTAGTATTGTTACTGCAACACGCTGGATTTAAGAACCCTCTTATTTTTTTTTGGTTTGGGTAGACATTTATTTTGTTCAGTATATATTTAGTTAAGCCTTCACTGGTCAATACTTGTTTGATGCAGTCGGTTGAACTGCCAATTTTTTTTTCTTGAGTATAGTTCTTAAATGGCTGTACTTTGTGAACATTCTTATTATATATGTTTCTTGCATTTTATCATGTGGTCTCGTTCAGGTTTTCAATAACGAGTTCTGTGAGCTCCTCCTTCCGTAATTTGATTGTATTTTGCCACACGTCTGTTTTTTTGCTTCTTCCTAGTTGTCTGCCGGAGCATCCAAGGGCGTGGCAGAGCAATATGTAATAATAATGTATGAAGTGTAATTTCTGTATCTGTTTGACTATGATAAAACCAAGAGGCAGTAGCGTAGAGAAAGGAGAGAGTCGCGGTTGTTGTTCATATCACTTGTTGACGTAGCGCTGTTAAAGCAAAACAGGCCACAATGCCTGGCCGAACGAGGTCACATAGCTATCTGTTGTCAGTTCGCTGTATAACTGAATAACATTTATCTTTCCTTTAGAAACATAATCTGTTATGTTTCAAGTCGGAAAACGACAATTGATTATTTATCGTAACCGATTTAATCATTATATATGCTATTCAAACTTTAGTTCATATTTGTGTTTTAGAATGTGTGCGTGCGTATGTGTGTAAAGCGCAAGCAGGAGCGTAATCTGAATCACCACTCAGGGGGATTCAAGCGCAGGTTGTGAGAGCGGTAACACACTACTTTTGTACTAAGATAGAAAATAAACAAAAAAATGGAGACGTTGACTGATTGACTCCCGACTCCATTCTTTACCAATCAGGAGGGTCTTCAAAGGGAAGTTCTCTCCATTCTTTAACAAACAGGAAGGTCTTCATGGGGAAGTCCTCTCCATTATAACACATGCCTTCACGAGGGTGGGAGACGCAGGGTCGGCAAGACAGCAACGGCACCTGGCTGCTATCTCCGAATTCAGCTGCACCATCAGTTACGCCCTGGCAAGAAGAACCCAGTAGCCGACGCTCTATCAAGAATTGAAATCAATTCAGTCCACCTGGGCATAGACTACGAAGACCTGGCAAAGGAACAGGGTGCAGACCCAGAAATGGCAGCTTACTGTACGGCACTTACCACATTGAGGTGGGGAGACGTTCCAGTGGGTGGATCCGGATCAACACTTCTCTGCACTGCATAGACTCAAACCAACGGGTCCCAGCTTGGGTCTTGTGACAGGCCCATTCAGTCCAGGACCAGCCGATGTTCTTAGCCATACCTCGGAAGCGTGGTCTCCACCTCTCAGGGGTTATTTCATACACCTTAGCGATGCCCTCCCGGACGGCAGCCATGTCCCCTCATTGATCTCCTTCCTGTCCAGGTGCTTGGTAAGCAGTAAGGCCCTCTCAGCCAGGCTGACGTCATAGGTCTCGAAGAGGAATTCGATCTCTTTGAGCCATTGTTCCGGCTCGTCTTAAGTCCATTTGCCAACAAGGTTATTGACTGTCGACAGAGAGGTATTTAGTGCTGAAGGAGCAGGGCTAGAGGCTTGTTGGGCTGCTAAAGCTTCTGCGCTTTCCTTCTTGGCTCTCTCCAACTAGAGCTCCCAGTCCTTGAGGGCGAGCTCATGCTGTCTCCTCCATTCTTCTCTTTCTTCTTCTTCTCTCCGCTGCTCGGCTTCTTGCTGCCTTCTCCACTCCTCTCTTTCTTCTTCTTCTCTCCTTCCTTCTGCTTCTTGCTGTCTTCTCCGCTCTTCTCTTTCTTCTTCTTCTCTCCTTCATTCGGCTTCTTGCTGTCTTCTCCGCTCTTCTCGTTCTTCTTCTTGCTGTCTTTGTTCTTCTTCATATTTTCTCTTCTCAGCAATCTGTTCCTTTACAAACCTTTGAAGGGCCTGGCCTGAAAGGCCGTCCTCCTTCCCTATATTCCTGAAATATTGGTGCTCCTCGGTTGATGTGTTGCTGATGGGGAAGGGGTGCGGAGTAGATTAACTGGGTGTTCCCGGAGGAAAGGGTTTGTGACGATGAGGAAGTGTCCTTAGATTATTGGCACTTCAGTGAGTGGCACCTTTAAATGAGGTGGCACTGTAGGTGAGTGTGGCGTGCAAAGGTCACACTAGGAGAAAGCGTTCCTGAAGGAAGTCTGAGTCCTTATGGGCGGATATGCCAGTAAATGAAGTGATCCTGAAGGTATTCTCAGTCCTTATGAATGGAAACACTTAGAACATGGGAGTGCTCCTGAAGGCTCCATGGTGCTTAAGGACGGAGGCACTGTTAATGGGGTGTTCCTGAAGGAGCTGCGGTCCTTATGGGCGGAAACACTAGTTGTATGGCACTCTGTTTCTTCAATACAGGTGCAATGGCTTATAAGAGGTTAATTTGGTTGGATGGCACTGTGGTGCTGGTGTGCTCCGTGGAGCAATGCAAAATGTCAGTGCATGATCTGGCACTGAAGGTGAGTGGTACTCTGCCTGAGCAGAAGGTAAGTAAGGAGTAAAAGGTAAATGAGAGACTCCAGCAGAAGGGAAGAGAAAAGGAAAGTGAAAGAAGAGAGATAAGTGCTTCAGTGATTGGGTGCTTAGCAGTGCCGCAGATTAGTGACACTGTGAGAAATGGAAACTGGATGTGACACGAGTGGGTGGCTAGTTATACGAACTAGAGATCGCTGCCTAACATGAGGACAGGTAGGATATGAGGAATGCACTCAATATGTGGTTTAGCACTTGCAGTATAAGCAAGTCTGAGGTAAGATACCCAACTCGTGCACTACAGTTGAACGACGTGTAGTTAGATAAATGTACGTGCGATCTATAGCGTACGAGAAATGATCTAGGCTGAAGCACTTGAAAGGAAAAGCAGGTATGCACAATTATTCGCTAAACACAAGTGCTCATAAATTTCACGCACTGTGTATATGATAAAATGTTAATGAGTAATGAATTTGAAATTTTAGCTCGCATAGATTAAAGAGAAGTCTTTGTATTTGCTTCTATGATTCGTGGGTTGGTTCTCAAACTCGTAAATAAATTATGTCGGTCCCGTGTTAAGATGAAAGGATATGCGAGGGAGAGGGAAAAAATCTCTCTCTCTCTCTCTCTCTCTCTCTCTCTCTCTCTCTCTCTCTCTCTCTCTCTCTCTCTCTCTCTCTCTCGGTGAGCGTTGTGTAATGGAACGTACTTGTTATGAAATTCTAAAGTTACTTTCCTTTATGCTCAAGAGAAAATAAAGTATATTTGCAGAATTACGTTAAGTTAAGGCTTCTTTTGCAATAAACTTTTAGTATTTACGTAATTTTTACTGTTTCGCACTCGTCAAGATCTGTGATATGGTAGGCAAAGGGTTTTAAAATTGTTTCAAAGATTTTCCCGGGTTATGTTAAGGCACACACAGGGAGGGAGGCTCATTCCGTGAATGAACATTGTGGAACTGCTTCGCTCGTGGAAACAGCTGACAGGACAGGGAATGGGAAGGAAAACACTACTTTCTTCAATAAATTCGGGTTTTGAATGAAAAGATGAATGGTTTAATGTTAAACATCAACAATGTCTTTACTTTACTTTTAATACACTGGGAGGGTGGTTAAATAACTATGCTTGGAAATGTTTTTATTTCTCCAAAACTGGGATGATCCATGCATGCGCTGATTTGAACAGAAACGTTTCTAGCTCTTTGTGTAAATGCCAGAGACCGCTACATGGTTTCCTGTAAGCTACTAGTTATCCCAAAATTTATCACTGATCGAGAAATTGTACACTTTCTAGGCCGTAACTATTCCGAAATAAACTCTTAGCTACTTGTTCTCGCTAACACATGCAATAGTTACCTAACAAACCACTTCCTAATTCCTAAGTGGCAACCTCACACTGTCCCTATCTGCAAATTTGCGGACGGGAAATTCGCGCCTACCTCTCTGTTTTGCTAACTTAAGAACCTATGCTTTCTCGCTTGCGTTCTGCGTAAATTCTACCACAGATGCTTCGTTCCTTTAACAGAATATTAATATCACACTTTCCTTATTTCTTTAATGTTAAAAGACAATGATGATAATACCCTTTTTTACCTTAATTTCCTGCTCCAGTCGCTTCTCTGCCTTTTTGAATAATGAAATGGTTACCGTAAATTAAAATGATTATTCCTGGTTTTTCCTAGTCTACCTTAATAGTGAGGCTAATTAACGCTAATGTGACTAGATCCTGGCAAGGTCGCCACTGTTATAAACTGGGCACTTGGTTGAGGAGAGAATTGGAACAATTTTCGGAGAATTACTGCCACGGAACCAAGGGAGCCCGAGTTTATAAACAAAAGGAAGGTATTTGAAACTCACCTTAGATTTTCCTGGATTTACAAGTACTTGATTAAGGTTGCCATTTGGAATTAGACTTCTTTTACAATTAAAAGGGGTTTATTTACAGAGACTAAGCAAGTATGCAAGGAGACAAAACAGAATGCATATTGTAACCAATAGGCAGGCTCATTAATTATATACAGTGAGCAATAGTGCAGACATTGGCAAGCAAGCAATTTAAATATGGAGGGGCCAAGGTTCAATCATCCCCAGTTATAATAATAATTCAGTTAGGTTAAAATTACATTAAATCGTCTCTTATGGTAATTCTTTAAGAAGGGTGAGCTCCAGGATAATGGAATCAGTTAATGTAAATGATCTGTCGGGCCAGCAACGGACTTCTGCAATAGGGCTGCGGCCAGGAATGGTTTCAAAATTTGAATGACAGTCAGACTTAGCGGACACAGATTGGCAACGGAGCAGACGATATCTCCCCTGGTCTAACAATCGTTGGCGCCAAACAATCGACTCGGCTGTTCGTTGAAAGGTAGTTTCACCCAGCATAGAGAGGAGAGGAATGCAGAGCATGCATCCCGGATGAGGTAAAGGAAGTCTCTGACGCATCTCTGAGGCGGCGAGTAATGTGTTGTTTGTCGACATTAGGCCGATCGGACCTGCAAGAGTCATACAGCCAGCAAAAAACCAGAGGGAAAGGATCCTTAAATATTAAGTACTTAGAGGTTAAGGTCCTACCTGGTGGCTAGCCCCACTATGCCCATTAAGCTTCCCCACTTAACTACTCCCCCATCGCGTGATGGGGGTGAAAAAGGGGACCCCATTGTTTCTCCTGATCAAGCGATTTGGGGAGGGGGGGGGGAGGCAGGCATATCTGCTACAAACTGGTGCTAACGGCTATTGTCTGGTTCAAACTAGGCTTGTTTCCTCCCTCGCCCACCATCTTCCCCTGCCCCAACAGTCAAATGAACAGCGAATTGCATTTCAAAATTAATGATGCACTGGCGTCTAAATGAGGGAGGGATATATCCTTGACAATACATACAGTATATATATATATATATATATATATATATATATATATATATATATATATATATATATAAATATATATATATATAATATATATATATATATATATATATATATATATATATATATATATATATATATATATATATATATATATATATATATATATATATATATATATATATATATATATATATATATATATATATATATATATATATATAGTAATACCTTGATCTTAAGAGATTCAAGTTGCGTGAATTCACAGACATGAACTTTTCACTGGAACCTACCTAACTGGAATACGCTATTTTTTCACAGACACACGGCATTTGCAAAATCCTCAAGAAACCCTGCAGAAGTGTTTATGCTTAATTTTTGAAGTAATGCGTAAGTTTTCATACTTTTAAGTATAAAATCTGTATGAAAAATGTATTATTTTTATTTTTGTGCATTCATGAACATGATTCAAAGGTAATTACAACACACACATTTAGTGTACTTTTACAAGATGTGATACCAATTTGCAAAGTTACTGCACTTTTCAAAGATGATACCCCTGCAGAAAGTGTTTGTTTAATTTTTGAAGTACATTTATAAGTTTTCATGCTTTTAAGTGTAAAATCGGTTTGGAAAATTTGTATTATTAATATTTATTTTACATAAATATGATACAAAGGCAGTACAGTTACTGTATTATGTCCATTCGCAAATCTTTGTCACTAGGGCCTTACATAATTCATTAACCTACTAAAACTACCAGAGATATAACTAAGAGTTGTATTAGTGTCGTTCTGTGAAAATTACTTTGTTAACCTCGGAGAAAAGTGCTAGTGCAATCTGCATTGCCTGTAATTACAGCACGTACAGTTACTGTACTCTTACAAGATGTGATAGCCATTCGCAAAGTTACTGCACTTTTCAAAGATGTGATACCCCTGAAGAAAGTGTTTGTTCAATTTTTGAAGTATAAGTTTTCATGCTTTTAAGTGTAAAATCAGTATGGACAATTTGTTTTTACTGTCCAATATTTATAATGTGCCTATGTATTTCTCTCTCTCTCTCTCTCTCTCTCTCTCTCTCATTCGTAGTTAGCGCTCACACGTATTTTTACAAATTATTTCTCTGTATGTCTTTACATGTACAGTACATAATTTTGAATTGACTGAATGTTACCTTTACCCTCTGCGAATATTATGTACATGTTTTCTTTATTTCGGTGAATTGTGTACCTTCGTTATGACTGTGATTTATGAAGTTTAGCTAGTGACACAAAGAAAACATCTTTTACTCTGTGAGTAAATAAGAAAATGGCATCCCATGAATTTAGGGTAACATTAGTATACGTATGTACCTACTGTAAATGCACTTGTGTGGCAAATACAGTACCCATTACAATACTGTACTCTATTTTTACACCAACCACTTATTTCTTTTTTAAGGGTAATGTATTAAGCTAACTTTTAAATGAAACTACAGTAACTTTAATTTCATGTAAAAGTTATCTTAATACTCTGGGAGCATAATTAGAGTAATATTTAGTGTTTAAACTCTTGAAATAAGCATTTATTAGCATTTTTAGTACCTCGCATAAGTTCAAGGTACTACTGTGTGTGTGTGTATATATATATACACACACACACGTTATATACATATACACGAGAGTACGTTCAAGTGTGTTTTGTTCTAAAACGACAGCTATCTCACACATCTGCACATTTTTGTCATCGACTTGATGTATACTGTGCACTGCATAAACAATACGAATATAATGAATATACAGATACCTAGATATTTACATATTTTTCTAGATACTGTCAGTGTGTTAAATTTAACGTAAATTAATTTGTTTTGAATAAGTCACTTTGGCAGTAATTATTTTTTTTGGAACGTAATGACCCTGTTTCCTCCTCCCCGACATTTCTGACTTGTTGTATAGTTTTAATTACAATGAGCTTTTTTTATTTTCATGTGTGGTGTTGGCTTCTCATCCGGAGCTGTATTCGGCGCTGTCTCACCAGGTCTGAGTGAGTCGTTTCTGGACCATTAACATTGTGAGGGCTTGACTTATTTTGGGATTACGAGACCCGCCTTTCTCCAGTTGCTGCTGCTGTCCTCCTTTGAGAAATTGATTATTCTCCAGTCTGCGCCCTTGGTTCAGTTATTTTGCCAAGGGGACCTCTCTGCCAACTGGTAAGGAGTGATTACCTGTCGGACGACCGTGTCCATTGATTGTCTTGCGACATTAAAGTGATTCATTCTTCAGTCTGCGAGCTCACTTAAGGGAAGCAATTTATTTTTCATTAGTGATAAATATTTAGTGTGTAATAAGTTAGGTTATTCTGACTTTTCGACATTCTATTACTTTCAGGGCCCTCTCCTTAAAGTGTAATTGTATAGTCTGTCTTAATTTGGTGTAAGTGTGTTTGTTATTCGATGTTTTCAGTGTGTGGCTGATTTTTGTGTTTATTTAATGTATTTTGTAAGAGGCTCAGTGGTCATTTCTTTCTAAAAGTTTGTATTAAATATTAAGGTTTTATTTTCAGTTTTTCTTTATCCTCCTTGATTCCATCTCTGTACACTCTGTTGCGGCCATTCCACCTATTGTGGACTTGGTCGTTAGTGACTTTATTTGTATTTTAAGAGACTTGTGTATGTTTGATGGGCTTGGGCCCATAACAATACACTATAATAGAACAGGGACCATATTTCAGTACGGAAACATACATTCAGATATTCGAGTGTCTCGTCTGGCCGTAACCGGTAGAATATCAAAGCTCAACGTCCACTAGGAGGATCTTCCAGGGAGATCTTAATAGTGTGAGGGAAAAGAAATATTTGTGCTTTGCCAATGTCTGCCAATTGGTCTTTAAACCTGGAGTTCGTGTTTCATGTCTTTAGCGTCCTTGTCTGTTTTTTCCACTTTGTTTTGTTCGTACTTAACTCTCCTTGAATTTTGTTTTCCTTGCGTTTTCTGTGCGTTACTGGATCAGTCTGCTATTAACCACTCAAGTGATCGGTAAAGGAATTTGGAAGTTTTGTGAAGTGAAAAATAATTTAATTTCGTAAATTTAAAGTTATATTCCTCAGTTGGAAGTGTGTTAATTTAAATATTGGTAGTTCTGATCATGTTTTTCAGTATTGCAAATTTGTATCATTTCAGAAAGGCCGTCACACTGTCCCCATGTGTGAACTTCAGTTCGCTTGACGTGCGTTCCTAATTTGCATAAGACTTCATTATTTCGCTTCACCATACGATACAGTTCCGAGTATCGTCAAGAAGTCGATTGGATCATCGATTTGTGGAATTTACTTCAGCACGCTTGGAATTTATATACTTCAGCACACTTGGAATTTATTTACTTCAGCACCCTTGAAAATACTGTTATACAAGGAATGATTATGAAAACAACGCCTTCTGTGTCTTCAGTTTAACAAATTTAAGTACATTATTACTTAGGTACCATTATTAGTTTAAATAGGATATTGGCCAAGTTATGTAATTACTATTTTAATTATAATTACAAAATATTGAAATAGTTTATTTTCATCCTGATATTGAGAGTCTATTCCCTCACATTTTGGTGTGCTCACCAGGGCCAGATATATATTACGGGAATTTTTCTCTCTGATATCAGGTTTGAAAACTTGTTAGGTTTTGATGCAGATTAGTAATTTTGGAAAGTGTGATCAGTTTTGATATTTTTAGACTTAACCTAGTGACTGAGGAATAGTATTTATTGGGGGATATATTCTAGTGTTTCAGTTACTCTGTTCATTAGTCTATCACTTAAAAATAGTGAGTTTTCACATCATGTGAAATTTCCAAATTCATAGCTGAGTCAGTATGACTGCGTAGTTGATTGATTTTGATGCTGTTTTTAATTTTTTCTTCTTTCTGGCATAATGAGTGAGAATGTAAGGTTAAATGTTTTGATGTTAAAGTATGGATCGTTTGGTGAATGTGTGGTTGGAAGTTTAGATTTTTTTTTCGCATTTCATTACTTACTCTAGCTTGTCGAAAGAATTGGAAAATTGACTTAGGAGTAATTTTCAATTGTTCTTCCATTAAAATTCTTAAAACATGGACAGTTACGAATTTTGGGAGAATAAGGGGAAGAGTTTGGGTTTTTCTGGGGAAGCACTCTTTAATTTCATTGAAAAACGAGAGCGTGAAGTTGCTGAACGGGATGAGAGGGCTGCTAAAAGAGAACAAGATAAAATCAAAGCTGAAATGGAACTGTTAGCCATACAAGCTAAAGAGAGGGAGAAAGAGAGAGCTCATGAATTAAGAGTTTTAGAATTGAGTGGATCTGGTGGGAGTGGTAATCCTGAAATTAGAGTAATACCAGCTGAAACTATCAAACCACCTTATTTTAAAGATGGTGACGATCTTGTTGCTTATCTTGATAGATTTGAGCGTATTGCTACATTGTATAAGTGGGATAAGGAACTTTGGCCTGCTAAACTAGGTAGTTTATTACAGGGTAGAGCTTTGGAGATTTATTATTCTATTGACAGGGATGTGTCTGCAAATTTTGATTTACTCAAGGCTGCTTTACTCAGAGGCTTAAAAAAGACCAGTGACTCTTATAGGAAAGATTTCCGTAGTGCTAGAATAGATTCTAAGTCTACCTATGAGCAATTCATGAATTCATTGTCAAAGTTATTCACTTATTGGTATAAAAGTTTAGAGCTTTATGAAACTTACGAGAATCTTAGAGATCTGGTTGTGATGGATCAGTTCATGAGTACTGTTAGTAAGGAGTTACGGGTTTTTCTGAAAGAAAGAAAACCAAAATCTTGCGAAGAGATGGCTTGTCTTGCAGACACCTATGCCTCTGCACAAGGTACTTATCCTAAAGATTTCAATAAAACTAGAGTTGGCAATCCAGTTCCAAATCTTGAGAACAAGTTTAGTGTAAAGAGTGATGGCAAACCTAATAACCAAACAAAACAAGGTGTTCCTAAAATTAAATACTATTCTTGTGGTCAGCCAGGACATATTACCAGTAACTGTCCCAATAAACCAAAACCTCACGAAAACAAAATTGAAATCGGTAATGTTTTGGATGACAAAACCACTAAAGATCCCATGACAAGTGGTACTGTAAATGGCACTTGGGTATCCACAATTCTTCGTGATACTGGTTGTTCTGGATTAATAATTTCAGATATTTTGGTTCCTCAACCTAAGGGTAATGTGAAAATGAGTAAACTTACTGATTACTTGGGTCGTGTTGATGAATTCCCTGTTGTAAGAGTTTATCTTAGATGTCCATGGTTTACTGGTTGGTGTAATGCTGTTAGAGCACCCATTAAGTATTGCTCTGTCTTATTAGGCAACATACCTGGAGTTGCAAACCTAGCTCATATTGAATCTGCTGATGTTAATAGTCATGAAATCAATGCAGTAACCAGAAGTCAAAGTAAGTCAACCTCTAGAAACACTAAGCATCCTAAATTTTGTGTTGATGTAGCTAATCTAAACATTTCTCACTCTGATTTCAAGACTGAACAGCAGCAATGTAACTCTCTTTGCAACATTCGTGAGTATTGTAAGAATGATGAAGTCTTTACTTCAAAGAATGGTTTACAGTACAAATATCTGGAAGTTGATGGTTTGATTTATCGCAAGATCCTTGCATGTAACAATAAGAAGTTGCTTAACAAAGTATGTCTGGTTGTACCAAAGAAATTTGTTAATCTTGTGTTACAGCTTTCTCATGATATTCCCATAGCTGGTCATTTCTCGCATAGAAAGACTTTTGTCAAAATTAATGAACTATTTTATTGGCAAGGAATGACTAAAGATATATATAATTATTGTAAGTCATGTGACAGGTGCCAGAAAACAACTAGCCACGGGAGAGTGAAGAAGGCTCCATTAGTAAAATTGCCAGTCATCTCAACATCATTTTACAAAGTTGCAATTGATATTGTAGGTCCCATTAAACCAATGTCTTCTGAAGGCCATCAGTATATATTGACCCTTATTGATTATGCTTCAGGATTTCCAGACGCTGTTCCTCTGAAATCCATTACATCGGTAGACATAGCTGAAGCATTAGTAACTATTTTTTCTCGGGTTGGTATTCCAAGAGAGATACTCTCTGATAGGGGTCCTCAGTTCAAATCTGAACTAATGGATCAAGTGCATGCTCTTCTGGGAGTTCGCCCATTGTTTACTACGCCATATCACCCCGCTGCCAATGGTAAGATTGAAAGGCAACATTCTGTCTTAAAATCAATTCTACAGAAATTGTGCTCTCTTAAGCCTAATCTATGGCATAAGTTCATCCCTGCAGCATTATTCTCTATGAGAGAGATCCCTAGTGACAGTTCAGGTTTCTCACCTTTTGAGATTCTTTATGGGAGGCAAGTTCGTGGTCCTTTGAGTATTTTGTTGGATGTATGGTCCAACAAGAATTTGGATGACGACGAGACTAATCTTTACAGGTTTGTAATTGAATTAAGGGAACGGTTAGCAGAGACAACAGACCTAGTTAGTAGTAATATGAATATATCTATGGATAAATATAAGTCCTATTTTGATGTGAAAATTAGCAAGAGAAAGATAAATACAGGTGATGAAGTATTGCTGCTAATTCCAGACAGCTTCAACAAATTTCAAATAGCTTGGACAGGACCACATAAAGTTGTAAGGAGAATAGGTCCAGTTGATTACCTTATCAATGTCAATGGAAAAGAGAAATTGTATCATATTAATTTACTTAAGAAATATTTCCGGAGAAGTGATACTGCATGTAATTTTGTTGGTGACTTGAATGAAGATTTCACTAAAGTGTCAAATTTCAAGCATTATGTTAATAAAGTTTCACTCATTACAGATGAAGATGATGAACTTTTGAATGTGCCTAAAGGAGGAATAATCACTTTGGACTCTTGCAAGAGCACAGTGAACATTGGACCTTGTCTGAATTCCAAACAAGTTGAAGATGTCAACTCTTTATTAGAAGAGTTTGATGGTACCTTTTCTGATATTCCTGGGAAGACATCAGCTATTGAACATCATATAAGTGTACAAAGCAAGGAGCCATTTCAAAGGAAAAGTTATCCTATTCCTGTACATCTTAAAGCTGCTTTTGAGAATGAAGTCAGATCTCTATTGAATCATAATATAATAGAACCCTCTAATTCCTCATATGTATCACCATCATTATTACTTAAGAAAGCAGACAAGTCACATAGATTGGTCATAGATTTTAGAAATCTCAACTCAATATCAGAATTTGATTGTGAGCCAATGCCGGCTCTTGAGGAAGAATTGCATAAATTTTCTAATTATACTATATTTCAGAGATTGACATCTGTAAAGCTTACCATCAAATTCCTCTCACAGAAGCAAGTAAAAAGTACACTGCATTCCAAACGCCATTAGGTTTAATGCAGTATAAAATGATGCCATTTGGTCTCCATTCTGCTTGTGCTACGTACATAAAACTAATGAGAAAAATGCTAAATGGTTTGGATTTTGTTGCTTGTTACTTTGATAATATTTTTGTAATTTCTAAATCTTGGGAAGTACATTTGGATCATTTAAGTAAAGTTTTGATTCGTCTTAAAGAATTTGGTTTAACTGCCAAGCCCAGTAAATGTTTTATTGGATATAAAGAAATCACTTTTTTGTGTCATAAAGTAACTCCAGATGGAATTTTTCCTGTAGATGATAAAGTTAAATGCATTCTTGATAGTGATGTTCCAGATACTAAAAAGAAACTTAGAAGTTTTTTGGGAACTATTAACTTTTACAGAAGGTATATTCCTAATAGTTCAAGTAACAGTGTACATCTGACATCCTATCTCAAGAAAGGCATTTCAGAACCATTGATTTTAAGTGTAGAAGCTGTAGAGGAGTTCAATCACCTTAAATCTTGTCTAGCAAATTCTCCAATTCTTAAAATTCCTGATGTTAATAAACCATTTTGCCTTCGAACTGATAGTTCATCTTATGGATTAGGTGCTGTTCTATTCCAGTACTATGATGACATTCCTCACCCAATCGCTTATGCAAGTGTACAACTCTTACCCAGACAAATGAACTACTCATGCATTGAGAGAGAATGTTTAGCCATTGTGTGGGCTATTCAGAAATTCTCATTCTATTTGCTAGGAAAACCATTTTTCCTAGAGACTGATCACAAACCTTTGACATATTTGGAGCAATTTAAAGGTTCAAACAGTCGCCTATTACGGTGGTCTTTAGCTTTGCAACCATACGTGTTTAATATTGTACATATAGCTGGTGATAGGAATCATATTGCAGATTTCTTAAGCAGAAGCAAATGATTTTTTTGGAGAAATTGGGTAATTTTGGTTTGGGTATTTATTTTTTCCCTTTTCCCTCATTGAAAGGTGATAATTTTATCTTATTAGGGGGGGCATGTGAGGGAAAAGAAATATTTGTGCTTTGCCAATGTCTGCTAATTGGTCTTTAAACCTGGAGTTCGTGTTTCATGTCTTTAGCGTCCTTGTCTGTTTTTTTCGCTTTGTTTTGTTCGTACTTAACTCTCCTTGAATTTTGTTTTCCTTGCGTTTTCTGTGCGTTACCGGATCAGTCTGCTATTAACCACTCAAGTGATCGGTAAAGGAATTTGGAAGTTTTGTGAAGTGAAAAATAATTTAATTTCGTAAATTTAAAGTTATATTCCTCAGTTGGAAGTGTGTTAATTTAAATATTGGTAGTTCTGATCATGTTTTTCAGTATTGCAAATTTGTATCATTTCAGAAAGGCCGTCACACTGTCCCCATGTGTGAACTTCAGTTCGCTTGACGTGCGTTCCTAATTTGCATAAGACTTCATTATTTCGCTTCACCATACGATACAGTTCCGAGTATCGTCAAGAAGTCGATTGGATCATCGATTTGTGGAATTTACTTCAGCACGCTTGGAATTTATATACTTCAGCACACTTGGAATTTATTTACTTCAACACCCTTGAAAATACTGTTATACAAGGAATGATTATGAAAACAACGCCTTCTGTGTCTTCAGTTTAACAAATTTAAGTACATTATTACTTAGGTACCATTATTAGTTTAAATAGGATATTGGCCAAGTTATGTAATTACTATTTTAATTATAATTAGAAAATATTGAAATAGTTTATTTTCATCCTGATATTGAGAGTCTATTCCCTCACAAATAGTTCATCAAACCAGCAAGCTTAATATAACTGGAGTATTCTTCTACCCGTTAGTCAAATCTGATTTAGACTCAAATATCTTTCAGGAAAATTATGAAAAATGTGATGTTTTTGTCTTTTATGATATGCATCGAATATATGAGCACGCGCGCGCATCCAGGCGATTACACACACACACACACACACACACACACACACACACACACAATAAATCAGATGGCTTCTCCCTTTATGACGCTACAACAAAAGTGATTACTCATTTCAGTTCTCAGCCAATCTTTTTGAGATGAGTTTGTTGCCCCAGCCTCCACTTTTCCTAGCCCCTGTTGTGATGCATCAGATTATCTCATTTTCAGCTTATTCATATATTAGGCCAAAAGAGATGGTGGAATTAGCGGTGGATTCCCGTCTGCCCTTTTCGCCCAAGAGTAAAACACCGCGATGCCGTATAAATGTATCTAGGGAATATGCAGCTGTTAACAAAAGCATGAAATTTTACATCTTTTTTTTTCAAGTAATGGCATTATAAGTAATGGTAAGTTAAAGAACACAGTTAATTGTTATTAGCAGAGGAATTAAGGAAGTACAAATATAATAACTGCTGACAAGCCAATCCTGAGGCATTATTCAATCATTAAAGTAAACTTGTGACTGACGCTGACATTAGCAAAAGGTATTGTGGATACTTACAGAGGATCTCTGACTACACAACAGCCAAAGCTCCTTGTAAAATCTGGTTAGGAGAAAGGGGCAAGAAATGAAAAACTGAAAATTTTCCTTGGGCACCTCACGGACATTTACTATAGGTTAAGAATTCTACGGTGAAAAGTGCAATGGATGACATTTCATAACTTAAAAAATTTAGGAGAAACTGATTTACGATATAGGACCTACTGAAGTTTCTAAAAATCTATGACCAAGAGAGAAAAAACTTGAATTTTTAGGAGAATTTTGAATCATAAAACAAATTCGAAAGGAAACCCGAACTTGCCGTCAGCCCTTTAACCAAAGAGAAATTCTGGCAAAGTAAACACCTTTGTTTGCGGCGAAAAAACAGAAAAATGGAATGGTGGGGAAGACAAGGGTTGAGGAAAAGCAGTACAAACCTTCAGTAAATGAAAACCAAACTTTGCTACAAGAAACAACAAAGGGCTCAACCCGATTCAGTGCAAACTCGTTATATTCATGATTCCCTTAAATAAACTATGCTGACATTTAAGTCTGTCAAGACTTTACATCATTTACTTTTGATCATTTGACTTTCAATTAACTCAAACATGTGGCTACCCATATGATTTTTGCGGTAATGACAATGTATAAACTGCATTTTCTGTTCCCCGTTCGTCACACCACAATTTCATGTCGCATTTATTCTCAGAATAACATTTTTGATGATCACCTATTAAATTTCAGCTTTTTACACAACTAATTAATTACATTAACGTTTTCGTATCATTTAAGCAGATTCAGATAGTCTGACAAAATTATAATAAAATTTATCATTATCATTTTTATAACGTCAAGTTAAGCTGCAACAAGTACTCGTATAATAGTATACTTCAAGGTGTTCCGACAGATTTGGGAACACTAATGAAAGTTGTAAGTATTCTCCCCAAATCCTGGTTATTTTTGTTTTCAGGCTGTTACAGAGTATTAGCATTATTTTTATTTTTTTTTTTTTTTGCGATAAACCCTACAAGTAGGCAACGTCAAATCTCTCAAGCAGCCTAAGCCTAAAAATGGACAAAAAACACAGCATGAAATGACTGACCAGTAATTATCTTGAAAAAAAAAAAAAACTTACACAATAAGAACCTTCCACAGATGTAGGAAGTCAGTGGGAAGCGTGTGAGAAGTAAATGGTAACTGAATATAGAACTCCAACAGGGGCTCTGTGGACGCTTACAATTAGTGTTCGTGGTGTGTGTGTGTGTGTGTGTGTGTGTGTGTGTGTGTGTGTGTGTGTGGTGCTGTCCTGTGCGTCTGTTTGCGTGCGTAAGTGCGTGTTTGTTGGGGGGTCCTATTTTTTTCCTCAGTGTAACAGTCATCAAAATAGCTAAGGCTGCACAAGTCGAAGAGAAGGAGGATCTAAGAAATAGTGAGTGCATGATTTTTTTAATAAATCAACACAAGCGTATTAAACCTCTGTACGTAAGCACTGATGAAAGCGTCGGAATGAAGAAGTTTGACTCTTCTGGCCATAAGGATTGTTAATTTCTAAGCAATGTTCCCCATTCATCCTACAGTGACCGAATTCATTTAAACATGAGCCAGAGATACAGGACTGTGTTTAAGAGTTACAATGTAAAGAAGCTGAGGCCTATTTTCCATTATTTCCACACCACAAATTCTTGTTACCTTCTTAATTACTATATTTTTGACTTGGTCATTCCTTTTTGAAGTATTGCCCTCGTATTGGCTTGATTCATATTTCAAATCTCACGCAGGATCACTATTTTGCAAAGTGGCTTTATTTTATTTTGTATGCGCATTATTTCGGCCACTGCTCTATTGACCAAAAGGAGAGTGCTCCTCCTCTCAGGCGTTCTCGTAGCGCCCGATTACCTAACACTTCCCCATTTTTACCGAGATCAGTAACCTAGCGTTGTTCGATTAAGTGGCGATTTTCTTCATGTAACCACCACAGTTGTAGATTTTTCTCCATCAACTGTCTTCTCCATCTTTTATAACTCACTTTCTTCTAAAACTAGTTAGACTTTATTTTTTTTGTCTTCAACAACATCGTTTTCTATTACAACTACTCGCTTCCAGCACCACTCTCGTCGCTACAGTCAATTGGTGTAGGAGCAAATATTAAGAAACAAAAGGAGGCGTAAAATAATATTCTACTTACAAACAAGAGAACAAATACGCATCCATTAACGCTCGAAATTACATGGGCGTAAGATGGTACTGTATACAAGTGACAAGGATTTAAAACACAGATAACTGACAATCAAAAACGTTCCAATTTTGTTTATTTAAATCTTACCGTAGACCTCAAACTGAAGACTTCATCGATTCCCAACTCATCTTTGCTCTTCAACAAAAGCGATCTGTAATCTTTGGGCGTGATATTTGTGCAGCTGTGACCCTGACGCCGGAATTCTAACGTCCTTTGTTTTACAGACAACAATAAGAGTAATAGTGTCCATACATTCATACCATAAACTCATCCGATTAAAAGAAAGAAAAATAGTAAATGTTATAAAAGCTTCTGTTCCTCTCCACAACAAAAACGTTCGCAATAAACGGTTCTATATTCTCCTCATAATATCTGGTGACTTAATTTGCGTATTTGTATATTTTCAACTACATAAATCCTAGACACGAATAATTACACTGTTTCGCTCCATCTGTCTGCAAACTGTTTGCCTGAAATTACGCTGATGCAACTCATTTCCAGCGAGGGTAAACCAACATGCCCTCAGATGTAAAATCTAGTAATCAAATAAGTTTATTGCAGTTTACGAAGTGGAAGGGATAAGAAGAGAATGGCGATGCTTTTCCATCAACCGGCGAATGAATACAGTCGTTCCCTCTCACATTAAATTTAAATACTCAAGATTAATCATATCTGTAACCGAATGCTCTGACAAAAGCTGGTCTCTGACATCTCCCTAATCCGAGTTCATCCTTTCCCATTCCTCTTATGACCCTTCCTTCATCTCGTCAAACATTCTTGCCCTTCTCTCTGGTCTTCCATTCTTCCTGTAATCGCTCATCTATGCCCCTGTAATCGATATCCAAAGTGAGTCTCCATTCCACTCCTACCCATTTTCCACAAGCTCTCATTCCTTTCTCACAGATCTCCTTAAGCGTTGCATCATTTGCTGCCCTTTCAGTTAAAGGTCCTGCCTTCATTTCCTGCCTAAGTAACACGTTCAGTTGCTCTTATCTCTTCAAGTAGACAGTCTATTAGTAAAAGATTCGATTCGATAAGGGGCCAACCTTCAGGGACTTTAGTAACTACTTAATCCTACTGAAGTATTTTTCAGCATGGGTACATGTACAGTATTTACATCTTGTAATACACACAAACACTAGCTGACCAACCCAGCGCTGCCCGGGAAAACTCTAAGGACTCAGAAAAACTTTTCTCCACCTCCTTGTACTGACTGTCCCTTTTATCAAGAAATTACTGTGCTGACTGTCCCTTTTATCCAGAAATTACTGTAATAACTGTCCCTTTTATCCAAATATTACTGTACTGATTGTCTCACTTATCCAGATATTACTATGGTCACTGTCCCATTTATCCAGGAATTAATGTGGTGACTGTCCATTTTATCCAGGTACAACTGTGCTGGCTGTTCCATTTATCCAGACATTACTGTACTGACCGTTCCCATTATCCAGGTATTACCGTAATGACTGTCCCATCTATCCAGTTATTACTGTGGTGACTGTCCCTTTTATCCAGGTGTTACTCTACTGACTTTTCCATTTATCCAATGATTACTGTACTGCTTGTCCCTTTTATTACTGTGGTGACTATCCCATTCATCCATTTATTGCTGTACTAAATGTCCCATTTATCCAAGTATTACTGTGCTGACTGTCCCTTTTAACCAGGTATTACTGTGCTGACTGTCCCTTCTTACCCAGCTATTACTGTGCTGACTGTCCCTTTTATCCAAACATTATTGTAGTGACTGCCCCTTTTATCAAGTTATGACTGTGGTGACTGTCCCATTTATCCAAATATTACTGTACTGTCTGTCTCTTTTATCCAGATATTACTGTGCTGACCGTCCATTTTATCCAGACTGTCCCCCAAGTATTACTGTGGTGATTGTCCCATCTATCCAGTTATTACTGTAGTGACTGTCTCGTTTATCCAGGTAATACTATAGTGACTGTCCCTTTTATTCAGGTACAGTATTACTCTGATGACTTTCCCGTTCATCCATTTATTACTGTACTACTTGTCCCTTTTATCCAGTTATTACTGTGGTGACTGTCCCTGTTATCCAAGTATTACTCTGCTGACTTTCCCATTTATCCAATTATTACTGTACTACTTGTCCTTTTTATCCAGGTATTACTATGATGACTGTCCCATTCATCAATTTATTACTGTACTAACTGACCCATTTATCCAGGCATTACTGTTCTGTCTGTCCCTTTTATCCAGGTATTACTATGCTGAATGTCCCTTTTATACAGGTATTACTGTGGTGAATGTCCATTTCATCCAGATATTACTGTGATTACTGTCCCATTTATCCAAGTATTACTGTGGTGGCTATCTCATTTATCCGGACAGTACTGGGCTGACTGTCCATTTTATCCAGGTGGTATTACTGTGGTGACTGTCCCTTTTATCCAGGTATTACTGTGCTGTCCGTCAGTCCCTTTCATCCAAAAATGACTGTGCTGTCTCTCCCTTTCATCCAGGTATTACTGTGCTGACTGTCCCTTTTATCCAGGTATTACTATGATGCTTGTCCATTTTATCCAGATATTACTGTGGTGGCTGTCCCATTTATCCAGGTATTACTGTGCTGACCGTCTCTTTTATCCAGGTGGTACTATTGTGGTGACTGTCCCGTTTATACAGGTATTACTGTACTGTCTGTCCCTTTTATCCAGGTATTACTGTGGTGACTGTCTAAACCTTTATACAGAATCATTAATCACAGGAAAGAAAAACATTTTTAATAATATGTTTCTATGGTATCGAGTACATGAAATGAGGTATGATACACCCATAGAGTTTATTTACACATGAAATAAGGTATGATAAACTCATAGAGTTTATTCACCACATAAGTTACAATGGGAAGGGGGAAGGGGGGATGGGGAAGGGGAAGGGGGTACAGGTTTGAAACCAGCCCTATTATCTAAGTTGGGTCAAATGATGGCCACGTGCCTAATTTTGTCTAGATCAGTGAAGTGGTTCGGATTTCTATAGTGCACAAAGTTACAAAGATGCAAACATAAAAATATACAAACATTCCTTTTTATATATAAGAATATATAAAATGATCCAGTGGTTACAAGCCTCGCCTTATCCTTGAGAATTCTCACATCTGGTCCGGACAGAAGGAAGATGACTTAAGTCATTGTTTGAAAAATCCATCGTGCCTTTGCTAAACATGGTAGTGAATATATGCCTCGTTATTGGTAACAGGTGGTGTTTTGCAGAAAAAAGACGAAGGACATGGAGCCAGCACCCTCATACCAAAAGATGAGATTCCGAAGACTTGTGTTTCTGGGAGCTAAAGTCTTAATCAACGTTATTTGTGCTCTATTACTCAGTAAATACACTATAACTCCCCACCTTCTCTCTCTCTCTCTCTCTCTCTCTCTGTTGCCATCCACGTAACTCTGAAAGTATTACCTGCGATATAACGGATTCTCCCTTAAGTTTTGCAACCTTTGAATCTCAAGGCAATTTTTAATATCCCTTCTAGTAATATGCTTTAGTTTGCAAACATGACTGAAAAGATATCTTTAAAGTAAACAGAGATTTCGAAGTTCGCATTTCATTTACAGTCTTGCAATAATAATAATAATAATAATAATAATAATAATAATAATAATAATAATAATAATAATAATAATAAAAATAATAATAATAATAATAATAATGTACACGTCTTTTAACTGAGGTCCTTTTCTACATTTAGAATATTTAACGTTTGGTGATGGAGTTGCCAGAAGGCGCCATCCTTTCGTAGCTCCACTGATCTCCAAGGGCTTTATATGCATGTATATGGGCTTGGTACAGCTCTGAGAGGGAGCACTGGTCTTGCAGCTGCATAGTCTTTGGTTCTGTCTTGAGCTGCCTCCACACGTCCACAAATCAGCGAATGGGTACCGTCGTTAGCTGGGACTCGAAAAAAAAAAGCATGAGGCTGACGACATTCCAAAACACGTGATGAGTACTTAAAGGATAACGGTCACACAGTCTACAAATCACACACACGCACATTAGTCTTATTCTGCATTGGAAGAGGTTAACTCAAGAGAGAACAGAAGCTTCGTCTTTCCTGTTCCAGGATATTCTATTTTGGAAGGCCAAAAAGAGGAAAGAGCTCCAATCAGCGTGTCTTCATTATTGACACAACTCACAACGCACGAAATATTTGTCAGGAAATACTCTTTTGCTTCCAAAGCGACGAGAGAGAGAGAGAGAGAGAGAGAGAGAGAGAGAGAGAGAGAGAGAGAGAGAGAGAGAGAGAGAGAGAGAGAGAGAGAGAGGATGCCAAATGATTCTGAGTCCTAAGTCCTTTGCCCCTAATGCCGCTGTGTAGAATCTACCACTTGAGAATACACGAAATTTATTCCTATCCTCTTTTGACATCCAAGGCTCTGATTGTATGTTCTGAAATGCAATGAAGTATTGCTAACGGAAAAAAATTCAAATGTGTTGCGCTTTTGCATCTTTTGATATCTGGAATATTTTCTTTGTCAATCCCAAATTACATTTTTTGCTTTTTTGCTGATATGTAATATGTGCAAGTATGCAAATAAGTCTTTAAGCCTTACTGTCATTACTCAACGGAACAAGTGTTTGGATGCAGCAAACATCCGTCAAGGCGGAACATCCATCCTCTCTCCTCGTGAAAAGGTCCTTATCTACTCTGATTCTCCCCCATAACCTAACCACTTGTTGCCAGTCACGAAGCTCACCTTAGTGAAATTCTCTTCAAAGTCTACATGTAACGTTTTGCGTATTCCCCAAACAAACAGAGCAAGAAAATAACCACCTTGTCGCAGGTATTTACCTTCTTTTCTGTCCATGTCACCTACAAGATCTGTCTCCAAGGTTGCCACCCAAACTCTCATCCCATATTATGCTTTTATTATAAAAACAAAATCCTCTGGTCCAACGGATACGCTCATCGCCCTCAACGCAGGCGGGAGTTAACGATGGCCAAAACACAAGGGATAACCTCTTTTTCATCTCGGGTCAACGACCATCTACATACCACAACGTCATACTACCATACCTGCATATGCCTTATAAATACTCTTGTCACCTGCCATTTTTTCATATTTCGCCAATGATCATGAACACATAAGTATTGGCATTCGAAATATATTGTTGCAACATGTATATAGTGTTTATATATATATATATATATATATATATATATATATATATATATATATATATATATATATATATATATATATATATATATATATATATGACTTTTTATCACATCACCGTGATTCATATACAATCAGTAAGCTACAAACGTCCTTTAATATCCAATTCGCTCTACCTCGAAATTAATATAATTTCATGTATGTTACCGAAGGGGAATTTTTAGTTGATAAAAAGTTCGTCGTCCCGTGGGCTCGAACCAGCGAAGGACAAGAACTCAGGACCACAGTGGATGCCTTTACCCACATGGCCAGCAAGTGAGGTATAAGTTGATATCGGCTCCCATCTACAGATCCCCGTCGAACTCAGGTATTTGTATTTAGAGTCGGTATCAGCCCACCTCTGCCATGCTGACAATGTAGTGCGTTTGTCGCACGCAGCCATATTATGACTTTTTATCACATCACCGTGATTCATATACAATCAGTAAGCTACAAACGTCCTTTAATATCCAATTCACTCTACCTCGGAATTAATATATTTTCATATATGTTACCGAAGGGGAATTTTTAGTTGATAATACGTTCGTCGTCCCATGGGCTCAAACCAGCGAAGGACAAGAATTCAGGACTACAGTGGATGCCTTTACCCACACAGCCAGCAAGTGAGGTATAAGTTGATATCAGCTCCCATCTACAGATCCCCGTCGAACTCAGGTATTTGTATTTAGAGTCGGTATCAGCCCACCTTTGCCATGCTGACAATGTAGTGAGTTTGACGGGGATCTGTAGATGGGAGCCGATATCAACTTATACCTCAATTGCTGGCCGTGTGGGTAAAGGCGTCCACTGTAGTCCTGAGTTCTTGTCCCTCGCTGGTTCGAGCCCACGGGACGACGAACTTATTATCAACTAAAAATTCCCCTTTGGTAACATATATGAAAATATATTAATTCCGAGGTAGAGTGAATTGGGTATTAAAGGACATTTGTAGCTTACTGATTGTATATGAATCACGGTGATGTGATAAAAAGTCATAATATGGCTGCGTGCGACAAATGCACTACATTGTCAGCATGGCAGAGGTGGGCTGATACCGACTCTAAATACAAATACCTGAGTTCAACAGGGATCTGTAGATGGGAGCCGATATCAACTTATACCTCACTTTTTGGCCATGTGAGTAAAGGCGTCCACTGTAGTCCTGAGTTCTTGTCCTTCGCTGGTTCGAGCCCACGGGACGACGGACTTATTATCAACTAAAAATTCCCCTTCGGTAACATATATGAAAATATATTAATTCCGAGGTAGAGCGAATTGGATATTAAAGGACGTTTGTAGCTTACTTATTGTATATATATATATATATATATATATATATATATATATATATATATATATATATATATATATATATATATATATATATATATATATATATATATATATATATACATACTGTACATACATATATTATATATTATTTATATAAATATATATATATATATATATATATATATATATATATATATATATATATATATATATACAGTCATCCCTCATCTATTGCAGGGGTTCTGGAACCTAACCCCCCAATAGGCAAAAATCCGCGAATTAGCGACCTTATATTTATTTTATTATTTATATATATTTTAAGGCTTTATAAAGACTCCCCACACTCTTATAGACCTTTCCCACACTGTTATTAACCTTTCACACACTCTTATAAACACTTCCTATGTTCTTAAACACTTCCTACACTCTTAAACTTAAATAATTTTAATAGCATAAAATTCAATACTGGTACTCACCACCAAATTTCTACCACGTGAATGATGATGATGATGAATCAGCTGTGCAGTACTAATGACAATGAAGGTGATGACGATGCGATGAATATACTGCACAGCCAAGAAGAGCATTACAGCTCTTCTGAAGGCGCCACTTCATCAGGTGGTGCAGTATATTAGCCCTCATCAGTAACTTCTGTTTTTGCTAAAAGCATAGGAGTAACTGATGTCTTCTTCCAAATGAGGAACATAGGTATGGGGAGTTGCTGGCACTGCTTTTTCTTCTGGGTAAGAAGGTTTTTATAAACTGACATGCCTCCCTCATTTGTATTTAAGATCTGCAACAAATGAAGCATCTGGGGTCCCATTCTTGAGCCACTTGCTGAAGTTCTTTGGCCATTCTGACCATGGTTGCAAGGTGATCGAGTGTTAGGCCAACCTCCTCTTCTTCTTCAACCCCTAGTTCCTCTTGTTACTCTTCCTCTTCTTCACTTGGTGACTTAGTCATCTCCATCAGGTCTCGCCCATCAGCAGTTGTGAGTGGGCATCGATCAGGTCATTAATGTCATTAGGAGTCATATTACTGAAGCCATCTCCTTCCAGTAGTTTTGCTAGCGTCATGGCCTTGTCTGGCTCAGAGTGATGGACTTCATCAGGAGAGAATCCCTTATAATCATGGACCACTTCCAGCCACACATTTTTCCAGCTGGCATTTAAAGTTTCACTCCTCATCTCCTTTATGGTTTTCTGAATATTTAGGAGACACAAGGCAATGATGTAGTAACACCAGTGCACCTTTAGCGAGAAGTCTTCATCTGAGTTCATAGCTTGAATGAGGTTCTGCAGGACATTTCGTGTACAGAGAGCCTCAAAAGCGTGAATAACGCCTTGACCCATGGGCTGAATCAGCGATGTGGTGTTTGGCAGCGAGAACCCTATCTGCACGCTATCATACGAGAGATAGGCAGGGCAGCCTCCAGCACTGTCCATGATCAGACGCACTTTGGATTCGAGGCCTTTCTCTGCCAGATAACGCTTGACCTCCGGGATAAAGCGCTGGTGGAACCAATCCGAAGTGAGGAGTTTCGTGATCCAGGCCTTTGGGTTGTGCATCTAGTACATAGGCAACACATTCTTATTCTTGTTTTTTAGGGCCATTGGGTTTTTTACTCATAAATAAGGCCTGGTTTTATCACAAAGCCCGCAGCATTCCCATATATAATCAAAGTTACACAATCATTTTTGGGCCTTAAATGCAGGGGCTTTGGCTTTGTCCTTCATAATAATAGAGTGAGACGGCATTCGCTTCCAGAATAAGCCCATATTAAAACTTGTTCACGCTTATAATCCCCTTTATTGATGATGGTTTTGAATGCATTGTTCATTTACTCCTTGGCTCCGGCTTTTCCACATAGACAGCTTCTCCATCTAGAGAAACACTCTTAAGTCCAAACCATTTCTGAAACTTGTCAAACCAGCCCTTGCTTGCACTGAGTGGGGTTGTTCTGGTGGGAGAAGCACTCGCTGGTCCTGCTTCTGCTTCTTTGTCATTGTCCTTGTCCTCATCACCATCGCGAATGTCACCGCTTTCAGCAAAAGTTTCATAAAGCTTCTTGAACTTTGTGTGGACGGTGTTGGTATCCGGCGAGATATTCTTCCTGCAGTCACTGATCCACAGGGACAATGCAGACTCCATCATCACAATGGCTTTATTACAGGAAGTTGCCACCTTCTTTGCAGTCTTGTTAAGAGACACTACTGCCATCGTCCTTATCTTCTTTTCATCCGTCTTTATGTAGTGAACCAAAGAGTTATTGATCCCATAATGGTAGCCTACAGCCACATAGCTTCTCCCTTCCTTTAGCATATTGAGGAGTTACACTTATTCTGCGATGGTAAGCATCTTCCTCTGGCACTTGGGTTCGGTGCCAGAAGCCTTAGAAGGCACAGAATGTTTGGGCGACATAGTAGGGCTTCAAATAAATTCAATTTCTTATGGAAATTTCAGAAAAACACAGCACAGCAGAGCAACACTACGTGCAACAATCAGACATCAATGTGAAATGGACAAAGCGAGATACTGCTATGCAGGAGATGAAGGAGACTGATACTACGGTCGCTGAGCCAATCAGCGCCCAGGACACAGAACATAGTGCTCTGGTTGGTCGCCTCCCATCCAGCAGCAATAGTGTGCCATATAAGATCTCATGTGGGCGAACTAGCTCAACTGGAAGCAGCTGTAGCTGCATTTTCATACATGCAAGTCTTTGTCTACTCATCTGCTGTACGCTACATAGTTTATTTCGATTCCAAGTTCATTGCATTACGTAAAGTCAAGATCAGCACACAGATTTATTAAATATTTATTGAATCATGGAAATTAATAAAAAAATTAGCAGTTTATCTGCTGTATGCTACATATTTTATTCAAATTTAATATTCTTTTAATGTTTTAATTAATATTTTTTATATTTTTTTGGTAATCCTACAGTTTAGGGGTCTAAATTCACTGCATTACATAAAGTCAAGATCAGCACACAGATCTACCAAATATTTATTGAATCATGGAAAACAATGAAAAAATGAGCAGTTTAAAGTATCTGCTTACAGAAGCAGTGATTGTAAAAAAACAAAGGGAATAAAGGGGGAACGTAAATATTGTTTTAAATTTTTTAGGCTAGAAAATGCTTATTTTACCGCAAAATGAAGATAATAAATAAAGAAAAATACCTATGTACCACAAAATCCAGCGATACACCGAAAAATCCATGATACAAAATTAGATATATACAGGTTAAAAATCTGCGATACACTGAGACCACAATAAGTGAACCCCGATATGGCGAGGGACAACTGTACTAAAATCTTATTAAGTTTTGGTTACATTACCAGGTAATAATAATAATAATAATAATAATAATAATAATAATAATAATAATAATAATAATAATAATAATAGGACAATTGCAGTTTCAACTGCATTCAACTTGTAGAGAGTCTTCTCTATTCTTCTTATTATATTCTTCTGGTCTGCAGGTAGGTGGTATAATAAATTACCAAAGGACGTGGAAAGATATTTTGCTTTTGCTGCTTATTTTACTCTTGCGCCTCGACGCACACGCAGGTGGTCATCTAATGAGGGAATGTATGAAACTGACTACTACTACTACTTGGATTCAGCCAGCCTTGTGCTGGCACGGGCTCTTGCTCTTCAGCAGCCCGTAACTGATGATTGAGATTCTGCTAAGAAAAAAAGATAATCAACAGTTTGTGCAAGTGCAGTTTATGGTGTGAACCATGTCCTCACTGGTGATACCATTCGGCTCAATCTAACCACTGGGCCAGAAATGAAAAGAGGTAGTGGGAGAGAAAGTGTTACAGCAGCAAGTCCCATGAGTAGGAGAGCCTGGGGAGGAAAGGATAAAATTCAAGTCAGAGAAAAAGGATGGGAAGGTGTGCAGGTATTTATAGCAGGAAGGCTGCACTGAGGTCTTAGTGGATAGAATTTTCATTGGTCAGTTTTTGCCTCGGGGGATTTACGTTTTGATTGTTGTGCCACTTGTCTTTCGTGGCCCTTGTTTGTTGCTCCACCATTCTGTCAGAGAACCCGTTGTTTATGAGTGTCTGCGCTGACGTCTCGATCTCCTTGGTGGTGTCTCTCCAAGTGGAACAGTGTATGAGTGTACGACAGGCGAAAGTATCCACCACAGGTTTCTTGTATCTGTCCAGGCACTTGCTCGAGCCGTTGAGGCAGAGGCCCGGATTCGTAGGTTTTCTGTAAACCGTAATGACATACCCTGTGGAGGTCTGTTGCATGCGCACCTTCAGGAATGGAAGGGCACCGGCGGCGTCAGAGCAAACACTGAAGAAGACCTAGAATCCCTCTAAGAGTGCTCTATCCTTCGATTCACATGCGAACATAGCGTCAACAGTGCGTCCAGGCGCAAGAGTGAAGTAATTAACAAAAACAGAATATCTTTCCAAGTCCTTTGGAAATTTATTATACCACTTTCCTGCAGATGAGAAGAATATAAGAAGAAGAGTAGAGAAGACTCTACAAGATGGATGCTGTTGATGCAGCAATTGTTTTTAAAAACACTGCCTTAAATAAGGGACTCCTTCCAAATAATAACAATAGTAACAACCCTCCAAAGTTTCCAATCTCGTGAGTGGTCTATCGAAAAAAAGAAATATTGTTGGAGAGATTGCAAGTCTCTGGTTACTTTTCTCTCTGTGATGTGACATTCTCTCAGTGAGACGTATTCGTTCTTGGTCTGAATAATCAACCCGATATCATGCGTATAACATACAATTAGTGAATGACATATAGCTAGAAGTGTTCGTGAACTGTCGGTGATTAGATTAATATCAGAATAGCGTCGACTAACTTGTTTTTTCGAGTGAATTATTAAAAACTGAACATCATGGAAGCATCTAACAATAGTGGCAAGCGCTGGAGAAATCTTGCGTGCCTAAGTGTTATACAATATGATGACTTGGCAGGCAGGGAACTAGGCTTGCTTATCATTGAGATCAACAAAAACTCCAACCAAAAAAATGCAAGAGCATTCACAGACATATTGAAAGGATATGATCCTTCAAACTGGAGCAAGTCTGTAGAAAATATAATGAAAATAATTGAAGGGATACCAAAGAAAGTTCAAGTTATCAAAAGACATAAAGAAAATCTACATCAATCAACACATTCCAACAAAGAAAATGAATATGTGAATATAGTGAATATATTGATTGATGCAATAGGAAAACGAATGCCTAAAGCATGTAAACTATGTAGTGTGTAGTATAGCACTGTAAATCCACAAAACCTGATTAGGAAATGCTATGCATGCCATGTACCTACTCATCCTACATGTGCAGAAGTACAGCAAAATAAAAATAAGGACACAAGAGTATTTTGCTCAACATGTCTAGTATGGATAGACAAGGTTATTAAATCAAGACTTAATGTACAGATTGTGGAGGATGAAGAAGATGAAGAAGAAGAAGAAGAGGAAAATGGAAAAGAAGAGAATAAGATTGAAGAGATAGAAAAAAATAATGAAAACAAAGAACAGGATAAGAGTATGGATGCAGAGAAACTCATAGATTCTACATATGAGGCAATACAGCAGCATACATATGAAGAAATAAATTATGACATGATAAATCAAAATAAAATCCCAAAGAGGTTGTACCCGGATCTTCACACTGACGGGAAAGAGCAAGAAAAAAAAAAGAAAAGAAAGACACAGTATGCACCCTTTTGAAAAGAGGGAATTGCAGGTTTCGTGAAAGATGTCATTACAAGCATCCCAAGATATGTCACAATTACGAGATCTATGGCAAATGTGCATATCTAGATGGCTATTAAGAGGAATGCAGTGATCTACATCCAAAAATATGTAAAAACTGGAGAGAAGGAAATGGATGTAGGTTTAATAAAAAAAAAATGTAGGTATATGTATCCTGTAGCCATGAAGAATAAAAATAAAAATCAAATACATATAAAAAATCAAGGTAAAAATGAAGCAAATAAAGAAAGGAACAAAGATCATGTGATGAAGGAAAAAAGCAAGCCAACAACACATTACGAAATGTCAGCACCACGATATGAGGCATCAGCACCTAGATATAGTACAAGGAACAAGCAATGTATCTGTGATGCTAGGGGATGGTGCAGATATAGAGATAAATACAGGTATATGCACAAAATGAATAAATATGAAGATGGAAGATCAAATATAATGGAAAACTTGGATTTTTTAATGTACGAATTTCTGGAAATGAAGAAAAGAACAACGTATCAGAACAGGAAAGAGACATGGGAAAATCCTTATTATTACCCATATTAGATAATGGAGATAACACGCAAACCATCTTAGTGATGAATGCGCAGGGTTTATTTTCGAGTAACTCTAAAAGAAAGATAGAGTTCTTAGAAGAACTAACCCAAAATTAGAAAATAGAAATAATGAATATAAGTGAAACCTGGTATTCCCAAGAGACTGGTAATGATGACCAGATAAAGGGTTTCCAAACTTATAGATCAGATAGAAAAAATAGGAATCAAGGGGGAACCGCGATATATGGAAGAGATGCCAATCAAGGAAAAATCTGTGAGAAATATAGTAACACAGAATGTGAATTAATAGCGGTAGAATTTGAATCTGAAAAATTAATGAACATTGTAAGATACAGACCCCTAATACTAAAGAGTTTGACATAATAATTGATAAATTGGATGATATATGTAGAAATCACAAAGACTGGACTATTCTCCTATCTGGAGACTTTAACTTTCCTTTCGTAGAATGGAAAGAACGAATAGGAGACTGTGGTTGTATTTCTACATATAAAAAAGAGAGTAACAGTAGCGCAGAAGATAAGAGGCAATTTGAAAAGCTATTAGATATGCTACTAGAACATAACATTCAGCAAATAAATCACCTGTCAACAAAAAAGGATAATATTTTACCCCTAGTATTTGTGAACGAGGTGAACTATGTTAAAGAAATAAAAGTGTATAATACGAGCACTTCGGACCATAATGTCATAGAATTAAGTCCGTTCCAAAGCACATGAAAACAGAGATAAGCAAGAGACGAAAAAATGGGAAGGATATGGAAAATACAATTTCCATAGTAAGAATATAAATTGGTCGAAAATAAATGAAGAATTAAACAAAGAATGGGAAAACATATTCGTAAGTGATCATATACAGGTAAATACGGATATATTATACAAAATATTAGAGGAAATAGTGGAAAAATATATACCGAAGAAAAAAAGTAAACATCAGTCACGCATACCAAGAGGCAGAAGGATCTTGTTCCACAAAATCAGAAAGTGAAAAAAGGTCTTGCAAAAGAAAAGAATGCATGGAAAGTGATGAAACTAAAAAGTAAGATAGAAAATGCAGAACAAAAGAAAATGAAAAACGGGACCTAGAAGAAAAGACCCTACAAAATATCAAGGAAAACCCCATAATTTTTTACTCATATGCAAAAAAGATGAATAAAATAAGAGTAGAAATAGGCCCTCTAAGAATTGAAGGGCGATTAATGAATGAAAAAAAGGAAATATGTAACATATTAGCAGAAAGATATGAGTGAATTTACACCTAGAATTGATAATGAAGATATGATAAAGAAATAAGAGATGAAAATATTGAATATTTATCGGACATAGATATTACTGAAGCTGATATTGTGCAAGCTATTAATGAAATTAAAAATGGATCAGCAGCAGGACCAGACGGCATACCTGCCATATTGTTAAAGAAAGTGGTTCATTCAATCGCAAAGCCACTCGCAATATTATTGAGACAAAGTATAGATACAGGCAAGATTTATGATGAGCATAAATTAGCATATATTACCCCTACTTTCAAAAGTGGATTAAGACTATAAGCAAGTAATTATAGGCCTGTGAGTCTGACATCTCATATTATGAAAGTTTATGAAAGGGTAATGAAAAAAAATATAATGAAACATTTAATAAAAAATAGTTTGTTTAATATAGGACAACATGGTTTTGTACCTGGAAAAAGCATATAAAAATATGATAAACGAAAAAGATACAGATGTGGTTTACCTAGACTTGCAAAAGCTTTTGACAAGGTAGACCATAACATATTAGCGAAAAAAATTAGAAAACATAACATTGTGGACAAAGTAGGAAGATGAATAAAAGAATTTTTGCAAAACAGAAAACAGATAGTGATTGCAAACAATGAGAAATCAGATGAAGCTACGGTAATATTCGGTGTGCCACAAGGTACGGTGTTAGCTGCATTGCAGTTTGTGATTATGATTGCAGACATAGACAGTAATATTAAGGACTCAGTAGTGAGAAGTTTCGCCGATGACACAAGAATAAGTAGAGAAATTACTTGTGATGAAGATAGGAACTCGCTACAAAGAGACCTAAACAAAATATATAAATGAGCAGAGGTAAATAGGATGGTATTTAACTCTGATAAATTTGAATCAAGAAAATATGGTGATAAAGAAGGAATGCTATATGCATATAAAGGACCTAATAACGAGACAATCACAAACAAGGATGCAGTTAAAGACCTTGGTGTGATGTTGAATAGGAATATGTTATGCAATGATCAAATAGCAATACTACTGGCAAAATGCAAAGCAAAATGGGAATGTTGTCCTGGCACTTGAAAACAAGAAAAGCCGAACACATGATTATGCTTTATAAAACGTATGTATGTAGTCCACTTGAATATTGCAATGTAATATGGTACCCACACTACCAAAAGGATATTGCACAAATATAGAGTGTACAAAGGTCCTTTACAGCTAGAATAGAAGAAGTTAAGGACCTTGACTACTGGGAAAGACTACAATTCTTAAACTTATATAGTTTGAAAGGAGAAGAGAACGCTACATGATAATCCAGGCATGGAAGCAGATAGAAGGAATTACCGAAAACATCATGGAGCTAAAAATACCAGAAGGAACAAGCAGAGGTAGATTAATAGTGCCCAAAACTATACCAGGAAAACTAAGGAACGCACACAGGACATTAATCCACCATGCACCAGCATCGATAATGCAGCGTCTATTCAATGTGCTACCAGCTCATCTGAGGAACATAACAGGAGTGAGCATAGATGTGTTTAAGAATAAGCTCGAAAAATATCTAAGATGCATCCCAGACCATCCAAGATTGGAAGATGCAAAATATACAGGAAGATGCATTAGCAATTCTCTGGTAGACATCAGAGGTGCCTCACACTGAGGGACCTGGGGCAACCCGAACGAACTGTAAGGTCTGTAAGGTCTGTAAGATCCACTGCCAACGTTTCCAATGCATTTTACATAAGGGCTTTTGAACTCAGAGAGAGAGAGAGAGAGAGAGAGAGAGAGAGAGAGAGAGAGAGAGAGAGAGAGGATTCACCTATTCTGAGAACAACAGGACAAAATTATGTGGAGAGTTTCTCATGTAATTTTCTATCCTTACTTGCTATAACGTTGCAAATTTTTATTCAGTTGATATTTCCTTCGTGATTCGTACAGTTTCCTTCGTATTCACTACCATAGATAGCTGTATATATACAGTATAGTTTTATATAATAACAAACGAATCCCCATTTGCTGATATTTACTGAAGCTTTTTATATCATTATTATATCAAACTAAGGATTTACTAAAATCTACAGCAAAAAACAAGTCAATCCTGAGGCATAACCGAGAAAGAGGAACTACATTTCTGGTAAAAAAAAAAAAGGTTGAAATGAGTTTTGAAACAATGCAGACCCAACAAACAATTAAAAAGCCTGTTGATAACATTTTGAGCCTTAAGATACAGTAAATCAGCGAACTTTAAACCTGTTAGAGGATACCGAAGTATAGAAGTTCCCTACAAAAAGGGCCCCATTTTCAGAAAGGACTCACTAAATCCCAAACAGTATAGTGAGTAATCCGAGTAAGAAAGTGAATTGCATGATACAATTGCAAGTTTATCCCATAAGTGAGAGAGACGGTAATAAATTTCGCCGTTTCCAAAGTGGGATTTCATACGCGATGGTTTAGGGAGCGTGACAACTGGGAGGCATAATTAATTAATAAATATTTTTCCAAGATATCACACGTACACTCATGCATGCACAGACACACATGCAAGCACAAAACACACACATATACATACATACATACACACATATGTATATATATATATATATATATATATATATATATATATATATATATATATATATATATATATATATTTACGGAGGGAGAGAGAGAAATTTTGCTTCAACAGTGAGCCGTTTCCCGTAGCAAGGGGCGTCTGCAGAGAAAAAACAACACAAAGGCACTGACACATTCATACTCCAAATGGCTCCTTCTTGCTCTCCGGATACTGTGGCCCTGTTCACCCAGTGTCTATCTCACACCATCTGTCAAACCTTTTCTGTGTCTTCGTCTCCTCCTCCCCATAAGACAGCGTTCATGCAGGCAGCAACTCGACAGCCACAGGCAGGAGAGAGGTCATGCTCCTGGTGCGAGAAGCTAAAGGCGTGTTTCCAATGCAGCGACTCAACCACTGTGGCCGCGCGATTACAGCAGCCTATTCGATTTTCACTACCACGACTTTGGTTGCTCTACATCAGTCTCATTTTTATGTCATGTACTGTATATATATATATATTTATATATATATATATATATATATATATATATATATATATATATATATATATATATATATATATATACATATACATACATACATATATATATATATATATATATATATATATATATATATATATATATATATATATATATATATATATATATATATACTGTATATATATATATATATATATATATATATATATATATATATATATATATATATATATATATATATATATATGCATGTATGTAAATGCTTAAAAAATCACAGTACATGCACGTGACTTCCTTTGTGACCAGACGATGCGTTAATAGACGTGAAAGCGCTTGGTACTGAACTTCTGCCTATCTTTTCCTGTGGAATTAGCTAAGTATGTATATACATATATATATATATATATATATATATATATATATATATATATATATATATATATATATATATATATATACTGTATATACATATATATGTGTATATATATATATATATATATATATATATATATATATATATATATATATATATAGACTGTGTATATGCCATCAACAATGAGACTGATGAAGTAGAGTAACCAAAGTCGCGGTAGTGAAAAACGAAAGGCTGCTGTAATCGCAGGGCTACAGTCGTTTGAGTGGCTGCGTTGGAAACGCATCTTAAGGGTGTTATCATACGGGCTCTATGGCAAAACAGTATCATCTAATCTCTCCGAATCGTGACTTTCAAGAAATAATATTACTTATTAATAAGAATGTACAAATTTTTTTTACAATACCTATCAATAAGACAGCACAACTTCTTTTAAGTTCCTTTTTTTAATTTCTCTAACTACTGTGTATGAGGTTCTATTCTTATATAATATCTACCTACAGTGTTCCTGCAGTTACCACCAGACTATTTAAAGACAATGTAAACATATTCATCTTATGTGTATGTATGCTTTAAATGCAATATATACATATGAGTCTTATGAATATATTTACCTGAAATGTAATATATTTATATATGATTCTTATGTATATGTATGCATACATATATAGATATATGTATGTATGTATGTATGTATGTGCGTATGTATGTATATGACATTGTAATAACTTTTTGTGTAATATATATGAATGCTCTAAATGACAAGTGAACGAGAAAACTGAACTTCACCTCTCAATCAGGACATGAATTCTTGTCGCATATATATATATATATATATATATATATATATATATATATATATATATATATATATATATATATATATATATATATATATATATGTGTGTGTGTGTGTGTGTGTATGTATATATCTACATACATACCTACATATAAGATCAATATGTATACAGTATATCTAAACAGTTGGTGGATAACGGCAGGAACACTGTAAGTAGATATTATACGCATGAGAACATAACATTATAAACAGCAATTCGAGAAATTAAAGATAGAAATTAATATATATATATATATATATATATATATATATATATATATATATATATATATATATATAATATATATGTGTGTGTGTGTGTGTGTGTGATGAGCATGCATAATTTCTTTATTCTCATACATATATTATAAAAATTGCTCAAATAGCAAACAATCGTATTCTCACAATATAGTGTAATAGTAAGTCAACTAATAAGAAGCTATAATATGAAAGATTGTTAGCACCACTGACCCACTGTGGATAAAAGATAAAATTCTATGACTAAAGAAACTAACAATGGACAACTTTCCCTCTGGGAGTGCTTTGATAATTAACGTAAGCATTAGCTTACGTTTCATAATTTACTCCTAAGTAAGTTCGTCCAACAATATCTTACGGACTGTTCGTATGACAGGAGCCCGTGCTGGCACAAGACCAGCTAATCTTACAAGAAAAATATCCCTCTCGCCCGATCTCGATCCGAGTTGTGATCACTACCAAAGGTTGGCTGTTTGATGACTATGACAAAGGACGGCCTTCTTTGACAATTCTGTGAAAACTAATCATGATATTATTGTAATGGCTTGATGACAAACCATTTAACTAAACCTAAGGCTAGAACGGAGACCAAAGAGCAGATATGGTATCAGCCACTCTGAGCTGGTCTTCCTACGAGGCTAGGTGACCAGTTATATCCTTGCTTAAAAATGTTCTTATTAAAATATCTCGGGGCAGTAACAATACTGCATATAATAAATGTTAAGAGAAATGAGGTCGCCCCTAATCACCATCTTCTATACAATACACACTCAAGGCATCTGGAGAAAAGCATTCCCCATTGAAAGACCTGGATAACATTCTTCCTCATACAGATATTGGCAGCAAGAAACAGAGAACCTGTAACTTTATAACGGATTTTTTCCACATACCTATTGATATTATTAAAATTCATAAGCCAGTATTTACAAAAAAAAAAAAACAGATATTTAAACGTTAAAACTTTCAAAGGCAGAATTAGATCCTCCCATTAACCCAGCGTAGATATTATGGTTTGTAAGCTTTAAACCCTCCTTAATTCATTTATTACATAATGTGAGTCGCTAATGGACTTACGTAAGTTTTGGTAAATTCAAAGAATTACGGAATTCTTTTAAATGGATGAATGGTAACCGTGTTTCTTGGGATGAAAAATATGATACACGGATGGATTATAACTATACAAGGATACCACAGGAACCACTTAAATACATCTGCTTATTCAGATATTACAATAGGACAGCCGTATTCAGTAAAACAGAAAAAACTTTTGTCTCAGCATCCAGATTTGCATCAAAGTAAATAAAAACAAACACAAACTTCAGGTAAACGCACCTTATTGCGTGGGCCTTATAAAAATCAACAAAAGAGTATACAGTATACAATGCTTTGATTTACTCACAAAAAGCTGTTACATTAGTACAGTGAGAGAGAGAGAGAGAGAGAGAGAGAGAGAGAGAGAGAGAGAGAGAGAGAGAGAGAGAGAGAGAGAGAGAGAGAATCTGGAGGCACTTTTCATGCAAAAAAAAGTTTTTAACTTCTTAAAACTTGGAGGTACTTTTTTGTCATGACCCTATGATGACGTTCGTAAGTAAAAACATTGGCTTAAGACAGTTATCATTAACGCAGGTTGCATTTCAGCATTAGCAAATAATTTACTCAGCAACTTTCTTTTGATGGCTAAAGCTACTAGTTAAAATTAGTCGCAAACTGTGTTGTTATTTCAATGATCGTCGCACGGCTGTTCACTGAATAAGAGCCCGCGCGGCCACATACCATTAGCAGGATACCTAAATACTCCTTTTCATATTGTTACTCAGCTCCTAACAGGCTGATCTACCCTCACGGGTAGATCAGCCTGCCGGTGGTGTGGCTGTCCCTTTGGTGCACAAATCTGGAAATTAATAATTGCTATTTCCCTAGTGTTGAGAGCATCACTTCTTTGGGTGGCCAAGCATCTGAAAAGCCTATAGGTCACAAGTAAGTTATGAATTACAATACACAGTGAATGTTTAATTAACAAGTGTGGAGGAAAACTCTCCCAAAATCTTGGATAGAATGTTTAGCTATCATCTGGCGCATTTCCGAATTAAGTAAAATTGTGGCGTCAGGTTTTCTCAAGACATGGGAACAGGTCACATGATTTCATAGGTGCATTCGGCGGAAATGTCCAGGTTCCGGCGGAAATGTCCAGGTTCCAGCGGAAACGCGTGTATGTGCATTTCTTTTGGGCACAGTCCCAGGGTGTGAAAGGATTAGATATGGGAAAAAGAATCATTTGAAGACCATCATTGAACATTATTAGAAGTCTTCAAGTGAAGACTTTGTGGTTCGAGATTTATCATTCAAGACTGTGAACACTGCTGTTTGGAGGTAGGAACCACTTTCAATTTCCCAAACTGTAGATTGTTTTTCTCTATTTTTAATGTTTTTTTAAGCATTTATTGTATGATGTATACTTTATGAATAACATGGGAGGAATTCCCATATCTTTATTTTTATGCTTTTCAGCTTAATAAGGAATTTGTTTATCAGGCTTAATAAGGAATTTATTTACCAGCCTGCTGGTGGTGTGGCTGTCCGTTTGGTGCACAAATCTGGAAATTAATAATTGCTATTTCCCTAGTGCTGGGAGCATCACTTCTTTGGGTGGCCAAGCATCTGAAAAGCCTATAGGTCACAAGTAAGTTATGAATTACAATACACAGCAAATGTTTAATTAACAAGTGTGGAGGAAAACACTCCCAAAATCTTGGATAGAATGTTTAGCTATCATCTGGCGCATTTCCGAATTAAGTAAAATTGTGGCGTCAGATTTTCTCAAGACATGGGAACAGGTCACATGACTTTGTAGGTGCATTCGCCGGAAATGTCCAGGTTCCGGTGGAAACGTGTATGTGCGTGTCTTTTGGAAGCAGTCCCAGGGTGTGAAGGGATTAGATATGGGAAAAAGAATCATTTGAAGATCATCATTGAACATTATTAGAAGTCTTCAAGTGAAGACTTTGTGGTTCGAGATTTATTGTTCAAGACTGTGAACCTTGCTGTTTGGAGGTAGGAACTACATTCAATTTCCCAAACTGTAGATTGTTTTTCTCTATTTTTATAACGTTTTTTTAAGCATTTATTGTATGATGTATACTTTATGAATAACATGGGAGGAATTCCCATATCTTTATTTTTATGCTTTTCAGCTTAATAAGGAATTTATTTGATTCTTCAGATGTTTCACTGAGAAAGAGGTTGAAGATGTACTCATTGGGAATGTACTAGACTTTGACTTATTTTGACGTAATGCAAGTTACAGTGTAAGACTATAATGTGAACGATCTTTTGGGAATTTTAATATTCCATTTTATTCCATCTCTTATTTCTTGCAATCTACTTATGTATTAGATTTTTTCAAATAAATTATTTTGGGTAAAGCTTGTTTCGCTGTAGACCTGAGAGAGAGAGAGAGAGAGAGAGAGAGAGAGAGAGAGAGAGAGAGAGAGAGAGAGAGAGAGAGAGAGAGAGAGAGAGAGAGAGAAAAGTCAAGTATACCTTAGTTTAACCAGACCACTGAGCTGATTAACAGCTTCCTAGGGCTGGCCCGAAGGATTAGATTTATTTTACGTGGATAAGAGCCAATTGGTTACCTAGCAATGGGACCTACAGCTTATTGTGGAATCCGAACCACATTACTGTATAACGAGAAATTAATTTCTATCACCAGAAATAAATTTCTCTAATTCTTCATTGGCCGGTCGGAGAATCGAATGCGCGCCCAGTCCAATGAGGAAATGGAGAGAGAGAGAGAGAGAGAAAGAGAGAGAATGCAGAGTGAGTGAGTACTGAGATGCACTACCAGCAGGCTTTGATGCAGTCACTATCAATGCTGCCAATAGATGGGACGTCTCGACTTTGTAGTAACAGGTAAGCAGTGAAATTCCCTCTCAACTGGGCTACACACACACACACACACACACACACACACACACACACACACACACATATATATAATCATGAAGCTACAAATGTCCCTTAATATCAAATTCACGCTACCTCGGGAATATCTCCGATGGAGAATTATCACTGAAGTGGAATTTATAAGTCATAAATGGATTGGTACTGCCGGGTCACGAACCCTCTAAACAGAACTTATCCAGCAACTCCAGTCGACGTTACCACTGAGCTCAGTGGTAACGTTGACTGGAGTTGCTGGATAAGTTCTGTGTCGAGGGTTCATGACCCAGCAGTACCAATCCATTTATCACTTATAAATTCCCCTTCGGTGATAATTCTCCATCGGAGATATTCCTGAGGTAGCGTGAATTTGATATTAGGCGACATTTGTAGCCTCATGATTGTATATAAATCATGGTGTGATAAAAAATTTCATATATATATAATATATATATATATATATATATATATATATATATATATATATATATATATATATATATATATATATATATATATATATATATATATAGCTTATTAGATAAATATGTATCTTCCAATTAAAATTGCCTGCTAAAGTATGGTAGAAAAGGGTTATATCCAAAAACTGCTGCCCTTAGTATTGCCAATGGCTTAGGAGTCTAATGCATGTTCCAAGGCAGAGGGAAGCCCAGGAGGATGTTTGTGAACCCTTATAGATAGGAAATGCTGCTTTTAATGGTGGATGAACCTACCCTCGTGTGGCTAGGGGCAACCATACATCAGGTCAGCATATTTACCAAGGAATATTACTGCACTAAAAAGATAGTGGTCTAACACGGATGCTTCTGCCCTAGGAAGTGCCAATGGACTGGGATACATATACATATAATGTACCTCAGGGCAGAGGAACGCCTCGTAAAGGGTTGTGCACCCCTCACTGGGGAAATACCCCCTGAACGGCAGATGAGCCTTCTTTTCTGAAGCTGATGGCAATCCCACTTTTCACTCCCATGGGATTCCAGATAAATAACATCTCGCTATTGTGCTGAAGTTACCAAAATTGGCAGGGACATAATTATGCATCCCCAAATCCTACATCACTATTACAAAAATACAGGAGCAGTGACATCCTAAGTTGTCTGGTTCTGAACGTGTATGCATATGGTGCAAAAAAAAGAAGAAATGTATGATTGTCATTTTAAGAAAAGTAAAATGGATATTTTGCCATTCAGTGAGGCAAAAGTCAAAATGCAGTATGTGCTGGAATGGGAATGACTAAGTGCTTGTTTGTGTAACTGAATGGTAGATAGATAAGGTAGGAATGGTATGTGTGTGTGTATATAAAACCCTTAAAACACACATCCAGACTTTAAAACTTTTTTTGTAAAAAAAAAATTCACATGTAGCTGCAACTTAAATAAATTATACTTATATAAAATCAATGCCTTAAATTATGGTTAGTATTCATTTGTTCACATTAACATTTACATACTGCTTATCACACTCATTTATTTTTAGGTGAGCTTTCTGTTCTGTACAACACTACTAGATGAGTCAATGACCTTTTAATTTCTTTCATAAAAACACAAAGATTTTTAAAATAATTTACTTTTTCCCTTATCATTTTTATTGTATTCAAGCGTACTCATGTTTGTGGCCGTTTAAGTATTTATGAAAATGACATCGAAATAGTGTCGAAACTTCAAAAATAAAGATACAGAAACATACAATGAGTGTTTTTCGAACCATGAGGTTCACTCTCTATTAATAATAGTATTAATCATGCATTAGTGGCCCTGAAAATCTTTAGGAAGATAGGAAAGGTCATAACTTAACCGTATTTCTTATGATAATTATTGCCGTAATAACTATATCCGTCAGCCTGGCTGACTTGGTCGTTTATGAATTATTTTCTCAAATACACAGTTCGCTGTGGATGACGTTTTCGAAAAGGTAATCAGGGCGTGTCAGACATTAGTCAAATTCTAACGTGCCCAACAAAGCCTTACGTTCCCTCATATGAAACTCAAAAATAACACAAAACTGAAACAAAAAATACACAACCTCTCTCTCTCTCTCTCTTCCTTCTTTGAAATCATCATTGCATTTGGAAATAATGGTAAAATATGTTCAGATCGGAAAGAGGTCATTTTCACAAGGCTGAAATCCAATGACAAAGTAAATTCGAACACAACAAACGTGATTTCAATAAACGATTGAGTCATCGGACATTTAAAAAAATGATGATAGAGATTACATTCGAACACATCAAACGTGATTTCAATAAACGATCGAGTCATCGGACATTTAAAAAATGATGATAGAGATTAAATTCGAACACATCAAACGTGGTTTCAATAAACGATTGAAACATCTGAAATTTAAAAATTGATGATAGAGATTAAATTCGAACAAAAGAAACGTGATTTCAATGAATGACTAAGTCCTGATATTTAAAAAATGATGACAGAGATTAAACTCTAACACATCAAACAACAAACGTCATATTAATAAACGGCTGAGTCATCGGGCATTTAAAAATTGATGATAGAGACTAAATTCAAAAACAAATGTGATTTCAATGAACGGCTGAGTCATCAGATATTTAAAAAATGATGATAGAAATTACTTTCGAACACAACAAACGTGATTTCAGTAAACGAGTGAGCCATCGGACATTTCAAAAATTATGACAGATATTAAATTCGATTGAAACAAACGTGATTTCAATGAACGATTGAGTCATCGGACATTTAAAAAATAATTATAGAAATCAAATTCAAACACATCAAAAGTGATATCGATAAACGATTGAGTCATTGAATATTTAAAAAATTATGATAGAGATTAAATTCGAAAAAAACAAACGTGACTTCAATGAACGATTGATTTATCGGATATTCGAACACAACAAACATGATTTCAATGAACGATTCAGTCATCGGATATTCGAACACAACAAACATGATTTCAATGAACGATTCAGTCATCGGATATTCGAACACAACAAATACGATGTTAATGGATGATTGATTCATCCAATATTTAAAAATTGATGATAGAGAGTAAATTCGAACACAACAAACGTGATTTAAACGAACGGTTCAGTCATCAAAAATTTTAAAAATGATGATAGAGATTAAATTCTAACACACCGAACAACAAATGTGATTTCAATGAGCGACTGAGTCATTGGACATTTAAAAAATGATGACAGAGATTAAATTCAAACACAACAAACATGATTTCAATGAACGATTGAGTCATCGGACATTTAAAAATGATGACAGATTAAATTCTAACACAAAACATGATTTCAATGAACGACTGAGTCATCGGATATTTAAAAAGTGATATAAAGATTAAAATTCGAACACAACACATGTGATTTCAATTATCGATTGGGACATCGGATATTCGAACACAAAAAAAGTGATTTCAATGAACGACTGAGTCATCAGATATATAAAAAATTATGACAGATTAAATTCGAACACATCATTTTTTAAATATCGATTAAATTCGAACACAATAACAAAGGTGATTTCAATGAATGATTGAGTCATCGTATATTCGAACACATCGAACGTGATTTCAATGAACAATTGAGCCATCGGATATTCGAACACAACACACGTGATTTCAATGAACAATTGAGTCATCGGATGTTTAAAAAATAATGACAGAAATTAATTTCGAACTCAACAAACGCGATTTCAATGAATGATTGAGTCATTTGAACACAACAAACGTGATTTCAATGAACGATTGAGTCATCGGATATTTAAAAAATAATTATAGAAATTAATTTCGAACATAACAGACGTGATTTCAATGAACGATTGAGTCATCGGATATTTAAAAAATAATTATAGAAATTAAATTCGAACATAACAGACGTGATTTCAATGAACGATTGAGTCATCGGATATTTTTAAAAATTATGATAGAGATGAAATTCGAACACAACAAATGTGATTTCAATGAGCAACAGAGTCTTCGGATATTTAAAAAAATTATTTTAGAGATTAAATTCGAACACAACAAACGTGATTTCAATGAACGACTGTGTCATCGGATATTTAAAAAATTATGATAGAAATTTTTAAGTAAATGACAGACGGTGACAAACATTTAAAACTTTCAAAGGTGATATTCTTACAAACAAAACTGAACTCAAATATCAACCTAAGTATTTTCATAGAAAAAACGTCATTAGTTGCAACGGTGAAAGGAGAAATAACAAAGTATATTGGGTTAAAAAAAAAAGGGAAAAAATCTTTTGACGTGTTTTATTTGAACATTTCTCTTCGCTCCTTTGAAACTAGGAAAGTTACGACCAGAAAAGTCTAAAATATTCTCTCGGAAAATTGAAATGTTTCATTCAAACGAAATAAATTATTTGGAAATTAAAAAACTCTTCATGCAGCCAGTTTTATTTCGAGTTTCGCTCAGTTTAATGAGCAAGCAAAGAGATAAAAAATCGAAATAAAATAACCGTTTCCAAGTTTTCCACTTAAACATTTCAAAGTCAGGATCTCTCTCATTATAAACGACAGAGTTCTCATAGCCGTGTGTTTCCTAAGTGAATAAAATATATATTTATTGAGACAAATAACAAACAGTGACAACATTTTTTTCTACACTCACGTAAAAATCCGTTAGTTCCAGCAAAAATTTTAAATTAAGTATACTAATGAAACCCCTAGGGAGAGAGAGAGAGAGAGAGAGAGAGAGAGAGAGAGAGAGAGAGAGAGAGAGAGAGAGAGAGAGAGAAACTCAAGACCAGAGAGTGAACAGGGAAATAAAACCAGTCAACATATTCCAGTTGCTAAACGCATCCTTTATGAAGAACATGATGTAGTTTTCCTATTCAAAATTTTGTTCCACGATAAACGTAGTGTCACTGTTCTCAGGATAACCTGGCTGGAGAAACACACATGGTTTTCTTACCATTTAAAGCTCTTGTCTAACACCGCTGGGCTCTATTTTATTTAAACGTTATTGGTAAAATAACGAAACGTCTACTTTATAAAAAGTGACTTAAGAATTGTGTTAGCTGGAAAATTCAGCAAATCTGTAGCTGCAGCATAAATTTAACGTTTATAACAAATCTGTAGCTGCAGCATAAATTTAACGTTTATAAGAGTGCTATGTAAATCTATTTTATTCCAGAATTTTGTAATGACAGACATTATTTTTTCAAAAGACAGATTCGTTTTGGTCATCAGGGTTGAAAGAGAGAGAGAGAGAGAGAGAGAGAGAGAGAGAGAGAGAGAGAGAGAGAGAGAAGAGAGAGAGAGCAGCACTTCAAACTTTACTTGCTAACTGCTAAACTCTTCCCCCGACGAAGTATGAAGCATTACCAAGAACGTAACACAGGATTCCTGTTCCACATCCAATTTCCCCGAGTTCTTTAGTAATTACGCAAACAGGAAGCCGTATGCGTTTCTCACTGAAGGGCTTAAACTACATACCGATGATCCTGAGAGAGAGAGAGAGAGAGAGAGGTGGGGGGGGGGATTAAAAGCCTTCATCGTTTTCTAGAGAACGCATCTGTCCACGCAATTTCATCGAAGTAGAACATTAAACGTCAGCTTGACGGTTTATAAGCTGCTAACTCCCCTTTTACAGGATCGATTGGAATGAATGTTCAAATCAAAACACAATGAGGCCAGACTATACTTAATAAGTCCAATCTTTAAACTTAATAACATTTTTTGCAAAATCTCCACTGCATTTAAGAAATTCATCTTCTTCATATCTTATTACCTCTTCCCCTTGAATACCTTTGGTTTTTGAGTCTACTTACAAGAAGACTTTAATTACAACACGAATAATATTCTTCAGACACAGACTCTTAAATTCTCAGTTCATTGAACGAAATATTGAATTACTGATTTCTTCTGTCATGAGCAGTTAATTTTATTAATGGATTTCGAAACCATAAACCAGCATATTTATATTTTGTATAATGCTGTCTCTTAGCTATGAGCTTAATTTACTACAACTATAAATTACTTTAAGAATATTGGTCTATAACCGTTAAATGTCAGGTGGCAAAGAAGATTTGCTGGCTGTAAGCTTCGGTTATGGCATCAGTAACGCAGTGTGAGATAGTGAAGTTATAGTGTTAAGAAGTTTCAAATCGTTATCTCTTAATGATAGAACGGATTTTGCACAGTTATGTCATTATCTGCGAGCAACAACAATTGTCCATGGGTCATATACTCCATATTTACATCTGCCTTCGTCCAGCTCATGTTCAGACTCTCACCACAAACCCTTGTGCAAGTGTGTGAATGAACGTGCCCCGGTCCGAATCCTCAAACAGCGCGTCAGTCCCTTCTCTTATTTGCCGTCATTTTTGACGTAGGACCACTCCTATTTGTGTTCAAAAATCAGATTATTTTCTTTCAGTTTTGAAAAACTTAAATAATATTAGTTGTCATTTCTATGGTTTAAACTTTGTGATAAGGGAAATGTGAGATAAGCAATCCCAATGAAATTACGAGAAAAAAATGTAAAGAGTATAATCCACAACAAATAAAAACGTGGTATAAGGAAAAAATTGGGTTTTAGAATACATTAAGATAAGAAACATCAACGAATTTTCGAAAGCGAAAAAAAAAATCCATTCACTCAGGTCAGCTTCGAAGACCCTAACGCCACATATTAACTGACTGTCATTTCCTGAACCTAGTTCCTGACCATCTTACTTGAAATGAAATTCCTCGTTACTGCCCGGAATTCATGTCTGGTCACGGTATTGAAGTAATATGTGTCCTGATAAAAAATGGAAAGCGAATCAGCAATCTTATGCTGCAGCAAAATTATAACTCAGAACTCATGACAAATAAATACAAGGGTCCTGTCGGATGCCTTCGGCGTTGTAGGTCCACAGAGAGAAGACTACAGATAGGGACAGGTATTGCACAAAGAATTCACGATTTATACGGAATACTAACAGTCAATGTATGGACGAAATGACTATCAATTTCTACACTACTTTCCCCTTCTTTTTTTGATAAACAAACGACCAACGCAATACAACAAAATTGTACACACGAATGATACAACGAAGTTCAAAGCTTAACCACAACAATATAATCAATGTACTTACTTGTCATATCTTGGGCTGCTGCTTGTGTTCCTGGGTCGAGGACCTGTAATGACGAGGAAGATAAATTTAAATAAATTCTCCTCTTTAAACTGAAAAGTTCTCCAGAAACTATCAAAATACTTTAAGCTGAACGATTTCATTACCATATGCATATTGTAATGTTTACATGAATATATCATAGCCTGAAACATTATTTCCAAGGACAGAGCAAAGACCCTAACACCACAGAGATAATTTACATTCCAACAACAGTAACTGGGTTCAGAAGAAATGCTAAAACAATCACTAGGAAAAATGTTTATGAAAAACAATTTTTGTCGAACTAATCGTTACCTCTACGGAAATTATGAAAACTGGGAGATTCCAATCATTTTTATGGAAATTCAATTCCGACTCGTCTTCTACATGTTTTTATCATCACCAGTCCCAATATTAAAACTGCATAACTTAACCAGTCAATCTTCCCAAAATTACCTTTTTTTTTTTTTTTTTTTTTTTTGCGAGTGCTATTTTCATTGAAAATAATTTTTAAAGAATTTTCTTTATATTTCGCAATAAAAATATTCACCTTTAGACCACGTAAGGGAGAACGAACCTAAATGTGAAAATTGCATATAGGGGGCACATTAGTAGGCAAATTTCAAGCTGAAGAAGAAGGACGTTGCCATGTGCTGCTACCCCGACAAGAAATGGGAGAAGAAACATACACACTTCTGCAATCCAGGCCTTGACGGGTCAGGGACTGCAGAAAAATTCTGGACCAACCAATGATAATCTCGTAAGAAAAGGTGTCGTGACATTTGCTTTAGACACAGGTATCCATACAATTCATTTCATGTAAATAACATCGTGATCCTTTGGAAGGATTTTAATGCTTCCCACTCACAGCGGCTCTTCAGTCTTGTAATGCATAATGATGGAAGGAAAACTAATTGTTGAATGTAAACATGCTTTTGAGGGTGCATATATACTTTACATACCACTTTTGCATATTGTTTGTGTGACGCTATCTATATAATAATAGTGGTTGTGCATGAAATTATTTTTAATTTTAGTTTCTCTGCTTGCAAAGAACCCTTGTCTGTTGTTCGAATGTTAGCTTTGAATTGTCACTACAGTTTAAGGTCACTCACAAGGGGTCTGTCTTATCTACCGCATTTCTGGTAAGAAAACTCTCATGGATTCCAGTGACCTCACTAGAGTATTAGTAAAGGAATCGGTAAGTCAGTGATGTGGAGTTTATTTGTCTGTGTAATATGTTTTGTTGTTGTTGCAGGTCGACTGGAGACCGCCTGTCTCGTTTAATGACGAAACTTGCTTTTTTATCATTATGGACTCCAAGTCGTGAAGTTCGTTTTCATTTTGTGCGAGTCCTATAATTTGGAATTGTTTGGCCTCTATGTGCATTTTATAGATATTTGAATGGTTCCGAATATTCGATTGTTCTGGACTGGACAGCCTACTCCCTGTCCTGAAACTCACCCCCCTATGAGAGTCCAAGCGCACTTTTAGTAGCCTTTTAGTACATCCCACATAGGTCCCTCGACTACTTCTAAGGCAAATGTATTTGTACGCGACGTTGGATGTAAACAACAGACTAAGCTTGTCTTTGTACCTGAACAAAAAACAAATGGTGACTGGGTTTTTAGGAATAAGTTTCAATATTCAGGGCTGGTAATTCCTTTTGTATTATATCAATTAGCTTTTTTCTGAAATTATCATGTAGAAAAGGAAAACTCGCATACATTTTTAGTTTGGGTACAGTGCTAAATTTTTAGCACCTGTGCTAGAACCACGTACCAAAAGTTCCTACACTCTAATGAATGCAGTCAAGAGAGAGTGGGAAGTTAATCCTTAGGAACTCATAAGCCGACAAGGACCCACGAGAAGTCAGAACTGAGAGAGACTTCTTGGCTGCGGCACCTGAAGCAGCTTCCCCTTTGACACCGACTCCTTCTGGGTCATATTCCCGACACATGGCTTTATTGCTTAAGGCCAAGTATTTCTTCCAGCGAAAGCCTCCCTCATTTGCTCCTCCATTCATATATATGGCGAAGACAATGCCCCAACAAAGGTAATGTGCCCTGATCATAGGTATTTCTTAATCAGTCACGAACTTTTTATTCTTTCACTGATTTTTCCGTTACATTTTCAAAGTGCAAAAATTCCATGTTAGACTTGACTTCATTATTCATTACACTGTTTCTTCTGTCACGTGAACTCGTGCGTTCTCCATTGCAGATGGAGATGCTTGCTGTGGAATCCTCCTTTTGATTGTGCCATGCTTGCCATGGTCCCAACCATGGCCATTTAACCTACAGTGCCATTGAAGTGGATTTCTTATTTGTTAACGCAAGCTAGTTATTCAGCAGGACTCTGTTTCCCTGCCTCAGTAATTCGCCGTTCTTCTGGTTATGTTGTTAATGTAAATTTGTGATTTTAAAGTGAACCTCAGTGTTTATCTGCAACTGCTCCCTATTGAGTAAAACCAATAGCTCATTCATTTCTGTTATGGTTGCCTGAACCCAAAATAGTCAGATATAAGAAACTTCCCATAGTAAGTGAATCATTTTCTTAGAAAAATCATAAAGCAAATTTCTCTGCTCAGAATTCAAGCTTCCTCACAGGTAAAACCATAAGCGTGGCGACCGAATCGCCAGATCCTGCAGCCTGCAACCTTGCAAGCTAGAATCCTTGCCCCCTGGCAACTTGCAGCTATCAGCTACTAGCCACAATAAAGCTGGATGCAAGAAAAGGAACGATCCTTAGCGTAAAATCCTAAGCACACAATCAAACGGGGTTCCAAAGTGTAAGTACAGTGTTGTTTTATATTTTTTCAGATTATTTGCAATCGCAATCATGACTAAAATTTGTTAGGGAACGGATAGACCACGTGCATGCTCCATAAATAGTTCACAGCGAGGAGAGAGTGTTGATTTACCGAAACATAAGCTTTGTTGCTATCGCATGTTAGCTTGCATGATTCAATGTTAGGCTAGCTAGGCAGTGAAGTATTAAACAAAGTGATACCCAAGGAAATAGTGCGTTATTTCCTTCCCCACGTGCTCTGGACAATTTACTACCCACCATTTTCGAAAGATAACACAGTAATTGGGCAGCGAATTCAAAGCCCGCCATCGTCGGCTGCTCTCTCTCTCTCTCTCTCTCTCTCTCTCTCTCTCTCTCTCTCTCTCTCTCTCGACCATAGCAGAAACCATGCTAGAATTTAAATTAAAATTCCACACTTCCGAAAACCGTACTTGCAAAATTTAGTGTTTACAAAAGTCATTTCATTTTGCTAAGCAAAGAAAACCTTTATAAAACATGTTCTCTAATCATTCATAAATCCACTCGAACAAGCATATTTTCACTCGTGTATCTCAGTGTAGGCGGGAGGAGGGAAAACTTTCCCACAATTGTTTGTCCATTTCATATGATCCTGTGCAACCTTTTTCGCACAGATGGTCACGTGGTTTCGCAAGCATGCCAATGCCCCAGTCAAAACACTGGCCATCAAAACAAACCCATCTTGCGTGACTCCGTACAGTAGAGTAAACACGCAACCCTCATGACCACTTGCTAGTCAGGTCAACCGCGAGTAAAATTAATTTCTTTGCGCACATGATCCAGGCAAATGAATGCCTCATGCATGGTAGATGTAAGATTTGTACTTGTTACCTCTCGGACACATTTTTAATTCTGTTTCCAAGTAAGTATATTTATCCTCGTCACAACTAATGCCTTATTCCTTTATGTCAAACCTCGCTAAATCATTCGTACATGCAGATATTTGTGTATACCCCTAAGTTACTGCTTCCTATTTGCCTAGAGAAACACAATTTTATAACTTTTATGTAAACCTTAACCCTGCTACGCCAGTACCAAGTGCCTCTCACCAAACCCAAGAAACCCTTTTCCCTTAGGGTTTATGCTATCCATTTTATTAATTCAGTGTTCTGACACTCAATCGAGTCTCTCGGACTTAACCCGTATTGAGAGCTCCTAACAATCCTTTACAAACAGGAAAATCTGCACCCAGCATGCAACAACCCAATCTACGTTCTACGGAACAACCCTTATATTCTTTGTGAACAAACATACAAACCAAACCAGTTCTCTTACAAAGAACCCAATGTTCTCTGGAGCGCCTTGACTTTGCGCTATAGCCCGTCTTGTCCATGAGCAAACAACACCAAAAATTATGACCCTTGAACAACCAAACCCCACATTCTCCAAACGAGAACCCCAAAGTTCTCCAGAACGAATTGACTTGGCACTATAGCCAGCCTCATCCATGCGTGAATAAACCCATAATTACGTTTGCTCAAACAACCAACCCCACATTCTCTGAACGACAACCTATGTTCTACAGAACACATTTGACTTCACGCTATAGCCATGCATGAACAAAACCAAAACCCTCTTCTATCTTGAACAAACCTACAAATTTTTGAACACCATTAACGTTGCACAAATAGCTGACCTCATCCGTGTGCAAGCACTAAGGCATTCTTCGAATGAGACCCTAACCTAACACTCAATTCCCAGGAACGAGCTTGCACTTCACAGTGCCACCAGAACATTCTTCTAGGAAAGCCCCACATCCTCTGGGACCAACCAGAAATCATTCTCTTGAACAAACCAGAACCCTCATGCTCAGTTCCTGGGATTAAGCCTTGCACTACACAGTGCCACTCAATAGGTCTCTTCAGCAAACCAGAATCCATTCTCTGAACCAGATCTTCTAATTACCCTGCTCAATTCCCAGGAACGTGCTTGTACCAAGAGTGCCACACTCCGTTCTATGGAGCAACCTCACAACTCCTTGCACTTGAAAACCATCCCCCCCTTAAAAAAAAAAACTCCAGCACCATGCAGGCCAGTGACTACAAAATATTCACAGGCATTGGAAAGGGGATGGGAATGCTGGGGCAAACCGTGATTGACTGGGTCCAAGAAAGGGTCAACACCACCCAAAAGGAGAGAGAGGAAAGGGAGGAGAAGGAAAGAAGGGAGAAAGAAGAGTAGAACGAAAAACAGAGGGTCCATGAGCTAGAGCTCGCCCGAATTGCTGCCAACGACTCCACTCCGTCCCCTACCCAGCCTTCTCTTAGCCAGGCCAACACTTTTGTACCTAAATGGACTCAGAGCCCGAGGTCTGGCTCAACCAAGTCCTAGCCAGCTATACACTCACTCCATCAGAAGTTTCCTTGTTCCTGGGAAAGTACCTGGCCGGAAAGGGCCAAGTCGCTTCTCGCTCCTTTCCCCAGGCAGACCGAGAGAAGCTCGGCGAGGTGTGTAAGGCCATCACTAAGGCCCACAAGATAACCCATGAATGCTGGAGACAACATTGGTGAGGCCAGCCCAAGGAAGCAGATCAAACCTGGTCCAAGTGACATACCATAAGGACAGAGCTCTCGGGTGGTGGCTGGAGTCCCTAAGCTCTACCACCATTGAGGATATCCTCGAGTGCTTCAAACTTGGGGACTTCCTATAATACACCTCCTCTGCTCTCGCTGCCTACTTTGCGACAAAGCCCCAAAGACGCTTGCTTAGTGCTGTCACTTAGTGGACACCTGGGACACATACCACCTCCTCGCTAGCTCCTTGGGGTGTAAGATTTGCCCGCCTTCTCATACCTCTGGAATCTCTCAGCCCAAAAATGGACATCCTCTGAAACAACCTGTATGCGGCCACTGTAAGAGGTCTGGGCACCTCACAGAACAGTGTCTTCTGAAGGTCCAGGCATTGCCCAAGGCACCCCCGCAAGACCTCCAATGGGAACACACCCTACCAAGCCACCTCTGTCCCTGGGGTACACAAAAAGACTGCTCCCTCCATGGAGGCAGTGCCATAAAGAGATTATAGCCAAAACTATTGCACAGCTTGCAAAGTTTATGGTCACTCAGCCCTCTGGGCAAATTGCCCTAACAAAACAAATACACCCACCATTGCTTTGGCAGTTATGAATCCTTTATCTTTAGGCCCTCCAGCCAAGGGTCCCATATCTGTGGCACCTCCCCCAGGTAGCTACCCCACACGCCAGGTCAGGGCATTCAGTGACTGGTGCGCAACTCTCCCTGATAAAAGAAGATAAGGTCCCTTATGTGGCCACCATTGACTGACATCAACTTGTCACCATCGAGGGCATAAATCACATGCGAATGATTCTCCCAACCGTCAAATTGAAGGTCACAAGACCTCACAGATCTAAAATCTGCACTCTTGCAGTAGTCATTTATCTTCTACGACCTCTTCCTGGGACAGGATTTCCAGTCCCCTCCTAATTTACGAAAATCCAGGGGTACTAACCCCTCCAAAACTAAATCAAACACCAAGAGTCCCCAAAGACTCACCTTAACCCTTTGATTACGGCCGAGATGAGACCTCACACTTACCACAATCCGGAGGGTTTTCAGACGGTAGTCACCCGTAGCATGCTACCAGACGCACGAAATCGTAAACAATCATTGTAATAGCGTTTGTATTTGTTGTTTTGCTGCAAATTAACCTGTTTTATTTATATGATAATATTGTGATAGTAGCGATCCGTGATATAGATATTATGTAATTAATGTAACAACACAAATAAATAAACATAGGATAAGTACTATATATCGGGGTTTAGTGTTGCCAGAGGTATAAGCACTGCACTGATTGAGGATGACAGTCTTCTTTTTTTTTTGTCATTTTCTCTAATTCTGTTTGAATCCGTAAAGGACAGCTACATCACAGTTGTGTATTATAGTTAAAAATTATTTGTATATTCGTCAGAAAACTAATCATAAAGAATGTTCATCATTTTTATGGTTCCGCTTACTATTCCACTAGCTGGGCAAAAAAAAAAAAAATGAGAGAGAGAGAGAGAGAGAGAGAGAGAGAGAGAGAGAGAGAGAGAGAGAGAGAGAGAGAGAGAGAGAGAGAGAGAGAGAGAGGCGTGACAGAATAAAAATTTTTACCTATGATTTATTCCTTCTAATTGTACATCAATAACATTGGAGAGTAAGTAGACACAATCACAATATTGGTTGCAATATTAACCACATTTCTGGGTAATATTTTTATCAATGATCAAGCACCCAGCTGACAAGGGATACGCAATCTAGAAATTCAGATGAATTCTGCAGTGTTTGAAAAATGGTTTTAAAACCCAGCTTCTTCCCAATATAGGGCCATCTGCCATCATAGTGTTGGATAACGCTTCTTATCATTCAGTTCGAATTAATAAACCTCCGACAATGTCTGCCAAAAAGGATGAAGTTAAAGACTGGCTAATAAAAAATTAGTAAAGTTGCAAAGACATTCATGTAAAGAAAATGATTACGTGATTGACAGACTGGCAAGAGATCATGGACATAGTGGTTAGGCTGCCTACATATCACTGCCAGTATAATGCAACAGAACTGATATGGGCGCAGGTGAAATCATACGTGGCAAAGAAGAATCATTTTAAAAAATCAGACCTGCTTCCTTTGGTCAAAGAAGCAATTGAATCCATATCTTCTGACAACTGGGCTAATGATGTGAGACATGCCGAAGATATAAAAAGAGATGACGCTTCAAGAGATGTTTGCATTGATAAATATATAGATTCTTTTGTTATCGATGTAGCATCCTCTGACGAGGATTCTTCATAAGTAATGTCTCCTCATACTTCGATTGTAAATAAATTTATTGCTTTCCCTTGTTGTGTGATATCCTGTTGAACACTGAAATTTAAATAAATTGAAATATAGATCTGTTTTTTCGACAGAAAGTGGCAGAAATATCTTTAAAAATCTACATATAACAGAAATGCCACAGCAGTGATGAGTATCATATGACAGTGCTTTAAAAGCACAGGTAAATCTAATACTGTATAAATGTGTAATATATATATATATATATATATATATATATATATATATATATATATATATATAATTGTGATATAGTTTTGAGCTTTTGAATTGCTTTCTTTCGTGCATGCCGTAATCCGTCTTTACCTCCTTGCTGTATCAAGGTTGAATTTTCACTGTACAGCTATAAAATAGCTCATAATAAACATTCTTTAAATATTGTTACACCCTATATATATATATATATATATATATATATATATATATATATATATATATGGGTGTAACAATATTTAAAGAATATTTATTATGAGCTATTTTATAGCTGCACAGTGAAAATTCAACCTTGATACAGCAAGGAGGTAAAGACGGATCACGGCATACACGAAAGAAAACAATTCAAAAGCTCAAAACTATATCACAATTATATGACTTCGATAACAGCAAAGGAACAGTAATAAAAAACTATAGTAGATGACGTAACTCAAGAACATTGCTCAGTACAGCATCCAAATAAACAAAACTGAAAATGAAAGCACATCTAGGTTTCCAAATTTCTTGCATCTATCATTTTCATATATTGAATTTTTTTTTTTTTTTTATCTAAAATTTAAGTGGGACAACAAAACTTCATTCAGAACTTTCTATTATAGTACACGTGCTTGATAACAGGCGCAAACAATGAGAGCTTGAAGTCAGAAGGTTAATGGTCAGTTGAAGAGGGGCAAAGTCTCTTCCTAAAACGGTCGTACTATAGTAACCCCCCCCCCCCCCCGGCCTTTCTTGTTTACTTGCTAACCTTGTTTACTCTTATTCAGTTTTCATCCTCTGGACTTTACTACTGAAGGTAATCTATTTCTTGTTTTGTCATTGTCATTTTTCAATCTTTAAAGCATTTTAATTTTGTAAGCTCTGTTGTCAGTTTTAATTAGTGTTTTTGTATCTTTTTAGCCAGAAAAGATGGGATATGGGTGATCCCGAAGCGCACCTATTAATAAATATATCAATGATGAGCTGACTGTTCTTCCTATCCGTACTCCCTACTATATATATGCATATATGTATATATGTATATATATATGTATGTATATATATATATATATATATATATATATATATATGTATTTATATGTATATATATGTATATATATATATATATATATATATATATATATATATATATATATATATATATATCTTTCTATCTATGCATCTATCTCTGTGTCTAACTATCTGTTAATACACACACTAACACACGCATATATGTATACATACGTATATATTAACTTTATCACATACACAATTGTTCTGTGCATTAACTAAATTACTAAAAGGACCTCATTCAAACTGGATGGTATCTATAGATACCATGCAGTTTGAATGAGGTCCTTTTAGTAATATATATATATATATATATATATATATATATATATATATATATATATATATATATATATATATATCTACATCACGAAGGAAGCAGTAGGGAAAGGCATCCTCATCATCTACAGTTTATTTTCAATGCCGACGTTCCGCGACGAATTCCAAGTCGCATTATCAAGGCTATAAAATATAATATAATTTGCGAACATCAATAACAAATTAATGCAATGGCAACAGCTCTTTATGTAGTAAAAATATTTAAAACAAAACACCTCATTCCAAGACAAGTCAATAATGAGTAAAAGGAGTTCACTAAAATCTTAAAACAACCTACCTATATGAAAGAAAGAACAAGACTAACATAAATAAGTACAAACAGAGTGAGGAAAACCAGTTGCCCAAACTAGGCTATAAACAATTTCACTGAGGACGATTGAGTATTTAACGACGGCACAGTCTTCCTGATAATTATGGATTCTAGGATGGTTAAGTCGTTGTTGTTCTGCACTCGGCCTAGGATGGAAAAATCCTTGCTGTCAATATAAGTTTTACATAATTTTGAATGATTTCGTATATTTGATTGCTCAGGATTAGATAACCTGCTACCTGTTCTATGACTTATGCCCCTGTGGGAATCTATGCGGACCTTCAACAGCCTCCTCGTGCATCCCACATATGTATATCCCGTGATCACATCCCGGGCAAGTGTACTTGTAAACAACGCTGGACGAAAACAGAGGACTGAGCCGGTCTTTGACTCTGAACAGAGACCCTATTGTAAAGGGATTTTTCGGGATGATTTTCAGGTTTAAAGCTGGAAAACTCTTTTGAATAATGGCTGTGCATTTTCTCCTAAAAGTATCATCATGCACGAAAGCGAAACTTGCATACATCTTTAGTTTCGGCACAGTCGATTCAGGTGTTGCCGGAGTCATTTTCTGTAGTAGCAGTTTATTTTGGGATCTGAAAAAAAGTCGTGATGGAAAACAATTATTATTGAAATATTTCACTAAAAAGGATATCTCATCGTGGAAACTCTTCCAGTTTGACGAGTGGGTGTAAGCCCTATGGAGGAGGGTTAAAATAGAGTTCAGTTTCAAATGAAAGAAACACGAACTATAAAAATTCATTCCCAAACCAGTAAATGTATTTTTTCTATACACACCTGTGTAAAAACCTGAGTCACCTCTGGAAATAATAAGATCAAGGAAGGGGAGTTTGTTATTTACCTCCTTCTCCATAGCGAACCTTATGTTTGGATGTTGTCGGATGACGAACTCCAGAAAGGACTCTGCATGACATTCATGACGAAATAGGGAGAACGTGTCGTCAACATATCTTCGATAAAATAGAGGGCGGAACCTAATGGGACATTCTTCTATTATGCGCTCCTCCAGGGAGCACATGAAGATGTTAGCAAAAATTGGACCAAGTGGCGATCCCATGGCCATCCCTTCAGTTTGTTTATACAAACTGAAGGCAAAGGTCGTGTCCAGCACGGCCAGCTCTAAAAGTTGTTTAAAAAATGTCCTACTAAAATTATTAAAAATTGCATCTTCATCAGTAAAAAGTTTGCTTAATATTATCTCAGTATTATTATTATTATTATTATTATTATTATTATTATTATTATTATTATTATTATTATTATTATTATTATTATTATTATTATTATTATTGGAGAAGCAATTCCACAGTTATGTATATGTACATATATTTAAAGATAAATATACAACTGTGGATTTGCTACTTCATTTTAAGACTCATGCTACTATGAGTATTTTTTTTATTACTATTATTTTTTTTTTTTTTTAAATATGAATCCAATTCATACGGGACAAGCATACAGGGACCATTGACTTGAAATACAAGCCTCCAAAGTATATGGTAGACAGGTTTTCCAGGAATATTGGAAAAGTTTTCCGTGCGTCTTTAATAGTGTTCTTGAAGACTCTAAAACTTATTTCTTTTCCGAAGAAGAATTTTTATTTAAATAAGACAAGCGATTTAAACTACTCTGTATCCTTCAAAATATCTACTATTATAATTTGATGCTGGTACCATAAAAAAACTATATATTTATAACTTACTCTGCTATGCGAAAAAACTTAATCATTCTATTGCTGGAGGCAGCCATCTCTCTCTCTCTCTCTCTCTCTCCCCCTTAATAAGGTGATCAATGGCAATGGAGAAGCCTTGTTAAAACAAAAAAGGTCACTTTTCTCTTGAAGCTGACTGGATTACTGGGCGCTAGTGATGACCATTTCAGGAAACAGAAATTCTTGAGACCACCTTATTTTTAACTATTGGAAAAATTAACGCACACAGACGCACAAACCAGTGTATACACACACACACACACATATATATATATATATAAAATATATGTATATATACTTATATATACATATATTTATGTATATGTATCTATCTATAATAATAATTTCCAAGTTGATCTTGTCCTCAACGGGGTGAAATTTTCTAGAAAGCTTTATTGCCACGAAAATAGCATTTTTTTTTTAAAGAAATAAATGTAAATGTAGCGAAAAATCATCATCATCGTATCCTTTTCCCTCGTCGTCGGGAGGAGATATCTATCTATCTATCTATCTATCTATCTATCTATATGTATATATATACATATATAGAGATATATAAATATATGTAGATATACAGATATATATACATATATATATATATATATATATATATATATATATATATATATATATATATATATATATATTTATGTATATAATATATATATATATATATATATATATATATGCATACATGT
>JANJGK010000029.1:4933703-4936520 GCA_039081455.1 Macrobrachium rosenbergii | reverse complement strand
ATTGATGGTGTCAGTGCGTATGTGTGTTGCACTCCTGAATGGTATAATATCAGAGGAACAGTGACTCACAGCAGGACTTTGATTTTGGTGGCTGGTGCGTGTGTTGCCTTGTGAGTGTTTAAAGACCACCACTGTGACAATACCTTATATGGGCCATAGGAAAGTGAGTACACAACTCATGAACACTTATATCTTTCCCAGGCATTTTTTTTTTTGGAAAGACCTAGTTGTGCTGCAATGAAATTCTGCTGTCTCCATGATGCATTTTCCTATTCTGCTTCCTTTGTGCATTTTTCTGTTTTGAATAGGAATGTCTTTTAACACCACTTCAGGTTTAATATATGATATGTTTCTTTCAACAGGAATTCTAGGTTCGTCTTGTGAGGACGAATATATTTGGAATTGGTGTTATTCTTTTAAATACTATATGACATTTATGGTGGTCTAGAATAATTATGACCTTCTTACTTTGTTTGGTGACCAGGGTGTTAGTCACTAGTTTCAGCTGGTTTAGAACTGATAACCTGAATGTTTGTGCGTCAGATTTCCCTCTAGTGATGTTTTCCATTTGTAGGGGTGGAATTCACTCCATTTCAGGACCGTAGCTTTTGTTGAGTCACTTTCGTTAAATTTGCAAATAAAGTCTAGTTTTGTACGTCAGTGTTTAATTCCAGTAACCCTTTGTTTTAAGATAGATACAGTGAGAGGAGTCGGCGAGGGAGAAGGAATCTGCTGACCCAGGGATGAGCCACTGCTACCAGAGACATCTTGGGAAAGTAAGATGATTGATTCTGTTCTTAAAGCAGATACAGCAATAAAAGATGACCTTATTTGACCTGGGGATAGGGTCATTTAACAGTGGTGGCAGTGGTGGGATACATGAGTAGATGAACAGATAGTTAGGGTTACACTTCCGAAGAGACATATCTTAGTAATACTGGTATCTCAGAATAGGACTTTGTTGGTTCAGCGTTTCAGGTTAGGAAACTGTTGTGAGACACGCCCAAGTCAGTTTTCCTTAACCGCAAATCTATGTGTGTGTTTAATAATGCGTCACAAGGAGCAATGGCTTAATGTGAATAGGGATTTATAAGCGTTAGTTCATACTGGGGAGTGTTTAGGCATATATAATGTGTGCAGTGAGAGTAATTGCGGTATCTTGACTGCTTGTGTGTGTTAAATTACACGAAAATGCGCTTTGTTTTTTTTCTCTCTCTCTCTCTCGCTTCCATCTGCTCGAGTCCTATTTTCTATACGTGAGAGTGGATTCCCATTCTCTTTGCTTGGGGGGGGGGGGGGGGGGGGGGGCTGAGTGGTTTTTTTTTTTGCGTTTGCCCTTGAAGACGTTAAGTTGATTTTGACCTACTTTGCAGGTCAGCTGTGTTCTCAGCCCGCCCATTTTTTTCCCCCATGGGACTTTGGATTTATTTGTGGGGTTGGTAATTTTGAATTTAATTGTGGGGTTAACTAGTTTTGAATTTAATTTTGGGGTTTAATTTAATTATGGGTTTAATTAATTTTGAATTTAATTGAGGGTTTAGTTAATTTTGGATTTAATTGAGGGTTTAATTAACTTTGCATTGAATTGTGGGTTTCATTAGTACTTTCTTTTGAGTATTGGGAGATTAATTGTTACAGTAACGGGAATTAACATTCTGGGTTTCTTACTGTATGGGAATTCTTTCAGGGAGAATTGTTTTTTCTTAAGGGGTGTCCTTTTGCAGGACTTGGGAAATTTTGCATTTGTGATCAGCCAAGAATAAGCTAACGGATTTATTTATGAGGAAGAAAGCTGCAAAAATGAGGGGAGGAAATAGTGATCAAAGACTCCTTAGGTTGTGTAGGGCGCGGAGATTCAGTCCGCGGTTTGAAGGGTTTTGTTGAAATTGGGAACAGCCAGAGATAGATGGTTGGCTTGAGTTCTCAGACCCCACGGGTTCGTTGCTTTAATTGTAATATGCAGGGACATAATAAGAGATTTTGCCATGTTAAATATTGTGGTAGTTGTAAGAGTTATGGTCATCCTTGGCAGTCCTGTCCGTCTCGGAGACAGTATAATGGTGGGACTGCATTTCAGAATTTTGGTAGCTCGGGTAAGAAAGTTCCTCATGCGAATTTTTCGAGGGGGTCTTGTGATTGGCAGACATTGTCTAAACACCGATCAGTTGTAAGGGAAAACTGGATGGGTGTTTCTTGGGATATAGGACTTCTGGGGGAACCCTCAGGGTCAAAGCCAGTAGTAACTGGGTCTGTGCATGGGATAAATGTAAGGGTTTTTACAGATACAGGCGCCTCTATTAATTTGATGAATTTTATGAGTTGTTCCGATCGATGTTTACCGATCGATCTTTGAGGCTTGCTAAAGAGACAGTATGTGACGTTCAGGCAAATAGGTTACAGGTTTTGGGATACGTAGATGTAGATTTGTCTCTTTGGGGTAGATCTTTTACAGAACCATTTTTGGTTACATGGGGGTTTGCTTTGGGGAATACTTTGTTACATGTTGGAGATGGAAAATCTCAGTTCATGCAGGGGTATGTGGTATAACTGTGGGAGTACCTGGTGTGTTTGTGCCTTATGAGGGGACGGATGTGAGTGTGGTGAATGATGATGGATCAGGTGTACATGAGGATCTGCGGGTGGATGCTGAACATGTGTCAGTGAAGAAGAAGTGTTATAAGGGGGTTTTGTCAGATGATGTGGCTCTTGGTCCTGGTATGGTTGTGATGGTGAGAGTTCGAGTGAAAGGAGTGCGTAAGTTCAGACAGATGTGCGTGGATGAGTGTAGCGAGAAGCTGAAAGGGGTAGTGTGTACTG
>JANJGK010000029.1:4918703-4928703 GCA_039081455.1 Macrobrachium rosenbergii | reverse complement strand
ATGTATGTATTTATATGTATATATATATATATATATATATATATATATATATATATATATATATATATATATATATATTTATATGTAAACACACACACACACACACACACACACACACACACACACACATATATATATATATATATATATATATATATATATATATATATATATATATATATATATATATATGGATGCACCTGTCATTACAAGGCCTTTAATCCTAAATAAAAAATAATAAAGAGAGACAACTCCCAAGGTGAGATTCGAAACCATGCTCGATGAGTTGGGATTAGATTGATTAAACCACCCAGCTTATGTATACCTGTCGAATTCAGATTCTTTTTGTTAAGAGCTGGAATCGATCCATACTTACCATTGTAGCACAGTGGAGTTGGGTCTATAAAGCTCTAGGAAAATGTATTTTCAAATACAATGAGAGTTCTGTTCCTTCATCCTCTGTTCATTTTGGTTTAAAGGATTTACAATGCAAAGCTTATTCAAGAAGTGGGAAGATCCCAAGAGGGCAAGAGTTTATCTTGTCCATTAGAATCTATTATATATATATATATATATATATATATATATATATATATATATATATATATATAATATGTATAAAGATGGGATTCAAATCCAAGCGTGGTAACGAGGGGTAAGTCTAAACTAAGCCATTCTGCCACGAATACAGCAATTTAGGCCCACGCACGACACACTTGGGCCCACCCTCATCTTATATTGATAAGCGTTTCGGAAAAAAGTGTGAGGACAGCGAGAGGTCATAACAGTTATTAAGCGCGACACACATACACACACACACACACACACACACACACACACACACACACACACACATATATATATATATATATATATATATATATATATATATATATATATATATATATATATATATGTTATAATTTTAAAGCTGGGGTCTTCTAAATCAATGGTGGACACTAAGGATATTGCCAACTTACTTTAATTACCACAAAAATCCGGACTCTGGCCTTGAGTTCAGCTAAAATTATAAACAACAAAATACGGCTGAAGGCCTACTTCAAGAAGGGAGCGATTAGATAAACTCTAGGGTTTAACTTAACTAATTGTATTTAGAAAAGAAAACACATCAGAAGAATGGTAGCATAATTCTGGTGTAATAAGATGAAGAGGAAATGATGGGGAATTTCCTGGAGGAAATACAAATTGGATCCCTGCTTCAAAGGGCATTGAAAACGAGGTAGTACGGGCCACTACGCACACAAGATGATACACAGATCCACAGCTGAATAACTCCTAATCGGCATTCGAATCGCTTATGATTACTCAACCAAAACTAGCACTGTATTGAAGGAATCGAGGAATTACATACTAGATGCCTAGACTTAACTGAATTCCAATGATTCGAATCTCATATGATTACGTTGCACTTCTCTTCACTGCTTTGCAAATTAAACAGCACAAAATATAAAAGGCAATACAGGTCTCACTGTAGGTATATCGCACTATGAAAAGAAACAGAAAATCGTTAAAGACGAATAGGGAAAGTAATTGACGAAAAAACCTTAAATCCTGGTACTTTACCTTATTTAGGAGCTAAAGTTCTCTTCTTATGAGGGCCAGCCACATGTTGGATATAGGCAGTTTAATGGAGCAAGGGACAGGACATCTGTCCTATGGTGGTGCCTGAGCAATTCTACGAGCGAGCGTCTCTCTCCAAGACTCTTTATCACTTTTGGGAATTACGTTTTTCCTATTCCTAAGTGGCGTTTTGATCATGGCAGCATGGCTGCAGTTTCAAGATGGCAGAATGCACGTGTTCAGCCCACCAGCTGACCTGCCTCGGGCGACGATTAGCTCTGATCGGCTCTGCGCCTGGAATTTAAGGAATTCTGGCAGCACTTGGACAAGAAAGAGATTAAAGTGGTTTCCCCCCAAAGGCAGTGGTGAGAGAGAGATTATAGAGGCGAATTCGCGTACAGTGAATCATACTAAAATAAATTAATAAATTGCTTGGTCCTTATTTCATTTGACTTATTGACTGGATGATGGTGTACGACAGGATACTCTTGATAATACTATATATATATATATATATATATATATATATATATATATATATATATATATATATATATATTTAAATATAATGTATCTCTCTCATTCTTCCCACTTCCTCAGTAGCATCATGTTACCCTGAGCCAAGTCCAAAAGTGAAAGGAATCAAAGGATGGAGCAAATCAAAACGCCATCAATCTTGGAAGTCAACTCCCTCCGGAATCCAATCAAAACAGAATTGGCTGTAAGACGCAATATTCTTTTTTGTTGGAATAGTTTTGCTCTCTCAAGGAGTCTATTTCTATTTTTTATCAATAAGGCGATAAACTCCTCTTAGCTACTTTGTTGTTCCATTTCAGAGCACTTCCAGGCAGTTCTGTCTTGGGAGTGAGAGAGAGAGTATTTCAAAACTTACAGGAGCATTGTATGTTGGTAACGGCATATACTGCGTTAACGTCTCTATAACTTATTCAATTGTTTATTTCTACATCTCTAAAAGCATGACGGCTTTAGCACAGAACTCATCTTAAGGATAGCTTTTACTAGCAAAATACCTTTATATATCAAAACATATGAATCGTTTCTGCCTAAGCATGACTCGGTCGTTCCTAAATGCATCAAGGAAAAGTAGTTAAAACCTTCGCATAAGCATTCATCCACTTACCTGAAAGATTAAATTCACCAATTTTTTGCAGTGATATTTCTATACCATGAGCGTCATACGAAAACCCCTGATGTTTAGTCTAAAACAATTTGCCTTTATGAATATCATTTTGTAGCACTGCATAAAAGTCCAATTCAGAGAAAAACGCACTGGGATAATAGAACAGAATATAGAATTTAGGTCACAGGACAAGAGCTGGGACCTATACGGTCGTTCAGCGCTGAAAGGGAAACTGACAGTAAGGAGGTTTGAAAGGTGTAACAGGGGTAAAACCTCGCAGTTGCACTTCGAAACAATTGTTAGAGAAGATGGAAAGTCAGACGAAAGAAAGAGAATACGAACAGAGGTACAGTACAGGGACTGGAAGAGGTTGCAACTAGGGGCCGAAGGGCCCTGCAATACGCTTAAGTAATGCCTACAGTGCACCATGTGAGGTACACTGATGGCAACCGCTCTACGGGAACAGTTGTATAATAAACATAAATGACGATAGAATCAGAGCGAAAAAATTCAAGTTTCATTGTCACATAAAGATGAGCGGAATTATTGTATAAAACAATCTTACTTTCTATTTGAAATCTGTTAAATTATGGCAAAAACTTGCAGTTTTATTATCATTCCCGAAAATAATGGTGAGATTGTGTGAAAAAATATTTTATTTTCCCAGCAAAAGCGTATTGAATTATGAAAAGCATTTAAAGTTTCACTCTAGAGAATTTTATTATGTGGAGCGAGAAAAGCTCCCGTTGCCTTGCACTAGACTTTCTTCCTGAACTCCATCTATTTTAGAAGGGGGAAAGAGACAAGGGTTCAGGAGGAAAACTGAAGACAAAAATTGATGAATAAGAAAGAACTTTATTATCCTTCTTGATTAAACGTATTTCAGTACCGAATATTCGAGAGGCAGAATGACAATCCTATCATTTTCAGAAATGAAGAGTAATTAGATGTGATATGAACTTGAAATGTGGAAAAACAGATGAATCATAGAAGAGTGCGTGAGACACACAACACGATAACAGACAGAGCTGAGGTTTCTTATCTTTTTAATTACTGCTTCTGGTCATCAAAAGAATTTAGTTCCTAAGCTGGTGAAATGGAGAGCAATTTGATTCTCTTGCAAACGAAGGACACGGCGGAAATATGATTAAGAGATTGAGGTACTGAACTTTGAACAAATTAGTGCGTCTGAATCTCCACTTATTATTAAACGCTTTTCCATATATAAACAACTCACATTACTCAATCGAAAAATCAAAATTGTTCTTCAGTTTCAAAAATATGTTGAATCTTTCAAATATTTAGGAAAAATTATCTCTAGTGCACGTTTTCTTGAATCGGCATTTAGTGAATGACTAAAGAAGGCTAATCAAATAATGGACAGACTGACTAAAGTTTGGTAATCAAATCGATTGAAATCGCTAATAAGATTATACCTAAGTCTACTATCATATCTAGCTATTCCCTGCCCATTGTCATACTATGACGTATGATTTTATAGCAGTACTGATCGTGCTGCTGTATGGATATGAATCATAAACAACTAGACTAAACCTAAAATATTGTGTTGATTCAAGAATAAAGCTTCCAGAAGAATAGTCGATATACAGTAAGCTGGCAGGATATATTTAGAAATGATACTATAAGGGTAATTGCAGAGTTCCATATGTACAGCTATGCTCTTAAGTGATACGACATGATTGGTAGGATTTTGTTCAAAATCACGAACTGGCAACTAACATGCTCCATATCTATCTATTACTTCAATGCGAAAACATGATTATTGCATACAATAAGGTCATAATATGTTTCATAAGAGTGCAATATCTCATATATTTGAAAACTAAGAAAAATCACGTGTAGCCAGATTTCGGAAAACAGTTACGAAACTTTTTCAAAACTTTCGTTCACTCATCCCCGATGCATTTGACAAAAAAGTCATCATCAAACCTCAGTTCAAATGTTAAATATAAAACCAAAAAAATTCCAGTGACATTAATATTGCTTCCAATGCGACCATAAAATTTGAAAAACTCCTATTTGATTGTTTTTACGCCTCAACGCTGAAAAAATGTAATTTTATACAAAAGTAGAATGCATCCACCGATATCAACAGGCGAGCGGAGCGTGAGTGATGCAGACATTCGAGTGGCGGCGCAACCTGAACCACTTGGTCTACAATGAGTAGCGACAATGAAATTATCTGGAAACCATTTATTTTATATTTTTTAGAGGAATATTTGGATTTTCATAAAAATAAAATGATTTACGTGATATTTCTTAACCACTTCAAAAATTATGACATACTAGCAAATTTCGCATATGTGATTATTCTTTTGTTAAAGCCAAGATTTTGTTTCTAGGCATAGGTGTTTTAGATTTCTTTATTTACGATAAATACATTACACTTAGCATTCACATCTAAACAATTTCTGGCCAGAAAGCATGTGAAGTTATCTACACATTCTTGCACTTCAAGTTACATTATGAATGAATAAATTATACACCAAAAGCGAGCAGAAGGACTTTTAAGGAAATAATATTTTAAGCCAGTTAAAAAACAAGAGTTCCACAGGCCTTGATATTAATACTAATAGATATTTCGATTGATGGCCCTCTTCTCCACATAATTAAAATCATCATCATCTTTTATTCTTCAAAGAGCAGGCAATCTCTGCAAATAAATTCTCTAGTAACAACGATTACATCTCAGAAGGCTTAGATAATTTTTTTTAAGCCTATAAATCATTTTGCAACATACAGGCAGCTTGAACCCAGCCCAAACTTCAATATTCAAAGAAAACTTCTTGTAATTCACATTCCTATTTTGAAAATGTTGTTTTGACTGTTGAGCTGATTACGTCTACTGTTATAATGCTGCAGAGGCAGTTACGTTGACCAGCCCGAGGAGCATGGTAAGCGCGCTGTCACTGACGGCACCGCTAACCTTATCACACAGTGCTTTGAGCTAAGCAATGTAAGAAAGAAATCAGCTCAAATCACACAAATTACGAATTATATCAATGCATGAAGGGATCATATTTATCTAACCACAGGGAAAATGGTGCTAGCTGTGAATTTGCAAACTTCTGGACATGTATGACACTGGAAATAAAAAAAAAAAAAGTTTAACACCACTTGGCAACGTTACGTTCAGTCTGAGATTGTGTACGATACAAAAAGAATCATGTCGCCTATTTGAACATAGCTGTATGTAGATGAACTAAATTAAGTAGAATATAGAATTTAGGAGAAAGGCCAAGCACTGGGACCTGTGAGGTCATTCAGCGCTGAAATGGAAAGGTTTGAAAGGTGTAACAGAAGGAAAAACTCGCAGTTGCACTATGAATAATTTGTTGGGAGAGGGTGGAAAGTAAGGTGGAAGAAAGAGAATATGAAAGGAGGTACTGTGCAGTAAAAGGAACGAAAGGGGTTGCAGCTAGGGGCCGAAGGCACGCTGCAAAGAACCTTAAGTAATGCCTAAAGTGCACCACACGAGGTGCATTGACAACACTAACCCCATACGGGGGTAATGTAGATGAGACAATGATGAAAGGGAGTTGGGCTCCAACGGGTGAAGAAAGGTTGGAATACCCAGACCTACTTGGAAGAGAGCTATGAGAGCGGAGGATGGGGATGAATGGGGATTTGTGGAAGATAAAGCACATGAAAGACGAATGGCGGAATTTCACAGAGGCACATTGGGTCACGCGGCGTTGGAGGCGATGATAATCAATGATGATGATGAGCTTCAAAAACGAAGAAAAAGAATAGAAATGTAAGAACTGGCCTGCCCTAGAAGGGGGAGTGAGGTATTAGGCAGTATAAAATCAAATATTATGAATTTTATTCACAGCACGTTTCATACCGTTATTTCTTAATACTTAGTTTCTCTGAATAAAAACTATACCTATAGTGGCGTGCACAAAACCTAACTTTCGGTAATTCGCTACTACGCCAAGAATCAATCTCTACTGTATTAAAAATTTAAATGGTCTGCAATGGCAGGAGCTTACGATTACTGAATGAAATGAGAAAAAAATACTTCAAGAGCCTTATCCAGTATTATACGCTTCATGATTTTACCCTTATTGACAGTGGGAACAAAATCTGAATTTATCCAATACCGACCTGAATTTAATACACAAGAAAAACAAGTAAAAAATGCGCCCAAGATTCTTTGGCGCAATCGAGTTTTTCGTACAGCGTATAATGCCTTATGAAACTCTCAACCACGTCCCGTGAAACTCTCAGCCGCGGCCCACGAAACTTTTAACCACGGCCCAGTTGTGTTGTTGGCACCTATAGCGGTGCCAGACGCACGATCATGGCTAACTTTAACCTTAAATAAAATCAAAAATACTGAGGCCAGAGAGGTGCAATTTGGTATGCTTGATGACTGGAGGGTGGATGATCAACATACCAATTTGCAGCCCTCTAGCCTCAGTAGTTTTTAAGATCTGAGGACGGACAGAAAACTGCGGTCGGACAGACAAATAGCCATCTCAGTAGTGTTCTTTTGCAGAAAATTAAAATGGATCAGAGCTAAACTAGTTGCAGAAGTAGCTTGAATCCCCTCTCTTCTTTGCTTTTAAAACAAAGCCGAGGCAACTGTGATTACTTCCTTCATACATCAAATATAGAGAGTGGTCAATATGTCGGTTTGTTATTCATATCCGTCATTACAAGAAATGCCTAGGTTTAAAAATCTCTTAGAGGAAGTTCCTCCACCATAAACTGCTCACATATCCAAATACTCATAACTTGAAAAATATTTTTTCATCAGCTTATCATCGAAAAAAATATCATTTCATTTACATGCCAAATTAACTTTTCCATTAGAGGAAATGGTATTATCTATCCATCTCCACACACACACACACATACATACATACATATATATATATATATATATATATATATATATATATATATATATATATATATATATATATATATATATATATATATATATATAATATATATATATATATATATATATATATATATATATATATATATATTTATATATATATATATATGTGTGTGTGTGTGTGTGTGTGGTACTAATAAGTCAAAAAAACTGCACGTGACAAATGCACACATACAAAAGCAGAGGAAAGGATAAAATTAAAGACCAGGTAGCAATCATTTTCATTTATTACGTATGTACCTGTATGGTACCCCAAAGTCGTGTATGTAATAAACGAAGGCACCTGGTGTTTAGTCTTTAATTTTCTCCCTTCCAGGCGTTTTCACAGAATATATATATATATATATATATATATATATATATATATATATATATATATATATATATATATATATACATATAGTAGAAATAATGAACAAATGAGAACGTGTTTCACAGAAATAAATTTCTGACTCACACCTAGATCGAACCCTGGACTTTCAAATACGAGGCCAGGGTTTTAGCAATTTACTCACTTAGGTCATACAAGATGTTTGAACTTAACAATTCTCTCAGAATCGTTCCAAAGAAATAGCTGCTAAGATGCCGTGCATGGTGGGAAAAAATGGTATGTATATATATATATATATATATATATATATATATATATATATATATATATATATATATATATATATATATATATATATATATATATATGTGTGTGTGTGTTTATACACATATATATATATATATATATATATATATATATATAATATATAATATACATATATCATACCTACATATATATATGCGCTGCAGTCTACTTAATATTTTCGCAATCGTTCACAACTAAAAATTATTTCAGATATATGCAGATTAGAGTAAATCGTTCTTTTAAGCAAAATTCTGTACTTCAGAGAGCCGAAATTTTAGGTTTTTTCTTTATTTTTATGTATAGTTAGTATTGGCTTTCAAATATTTGAGATGACAGATTAGAATGCAAAATCATTAACTTCAACTACAATAGACCTCAGAATAGAAATATATTTTAAGATGGTTAATTTACCTGTAAAAAATAACATATTCTGTCGATAATTAAACAGTATAGCACTATATGCTGGACCGAGACATTCACGTTTCAAGAGACACGATAGACAGGAAAACTGATAGACTGCAACTGCATGAAGATTTGCTGTTGACGATCAGAACGTAATTAGCTGATAAATTAATTCATTTTTTTCATTCCATGATAACATATGCCTATATATTTACATACGTGTGTGGGTGTTGTTTTGAGAGGAAAAGACTATTAGCGCTGGCTCTTGAGAGCTTAACACCACAAATATAATGAAAAGGTAAAAAACATCTAGTACACACACACACACACACACACCGCTACACTCAATACCCTTTTTCATTTTATTGGTTTCCTCTTACGGAAAAAATTTATGTTAAATTCGGCTGCATTCGATAAATAATGCTTCCTTTTTGCTCTTACATCAAAGAAATTTTAACTGTTTATCAGATTTAGATAGAGAAAACGAAGTTGTTTTATAAACTGAATTTTTAAAGCGAGAACAATAGACGTATACTTTGAAAGCGAGAAAGGGAATGGAAGTGCTAGACCCATAAATGGTCAAGTGTAACGCTCTAAGGCAAAACCCGTTGCATTCGGCCTATGTTCTCCAAGATCGACGGATCGTTGACTTGGCTCCATTTATTTGACCGCCTGACAACGTACCTTGCGATCAAGAAGGATAATAAAGAAGCTTCTCGTTGATACACAAACCATCCACAAACAAAATACTGGGAAAAGAGACACAGAGAGATTGGTTTGCTGTGATGTCAGTCTACCACAGAGCTAATATAAGTCATTTTTAACAGTATTTTGTGTCAAGATTTAGTTTGACCGAAGCACCCAGAATGAAACAATTTAAGTTAACTACAAAATTTGCAAAGAATAAGCAATTCATAACGTTATGCCAACATTTGACGTCAATAACAATTGAAATGTTGCAAGGGCGAATACTATAAACTCGTAGACCTATGCTTACAAATGTCACCCAGAAAAAAAATAGTGATATAACAAATACTGAGGCCTTGATGGTAACACCCTTTAATTTGGTAACATATTACTGTAATAGAAGTACGACGAAAATACAATTGAAAAAGAAGGGAAATTCCTCAAATACACTAACCACAATAATCATCCTTAAGTAAATTGGACAACTTTTTTTGGGCCGAGTTTGCCATACGTAAGTAGGTCTAAATCCTGTGCAGTCACTGTCGACATGGACACAAATCTAAAGTTTCTGTGAGAGGCTTAGAGATGGAACTACTCTCTCTCTCTCTCTCTCTCTCTC
>JANJGK010000029.1:4863703-4916203 GCA_039081455.1 Macrobrachium rosenbergii | reverse complement strand
GTAGAATATTTGTGTGGTCACTGGTGTTAACCTTAGCTTTTGAGATCTGACGTTAGGAAAACCATAACGGCACCATATAAAAAAGTGTTTTGTGAATTTAAAGCAGCTGCCAAGGATTTTACAAAGGTTTTCACAAGCTTGTGTAAGGTAAAGTGAAATTTATTTATTATTACCATGGTATAATAAGGTATATTGAGAGAGTTTTTGCCTTGGTGAAATTATTATTGATAAATCTTTTATGAATTTTTGTATGTTCTTATGTTTGCAGTCTCTTGATTTTTGTGGATGATTTAACATTTACTTAGCATTTTAAATATTTCTTGATAATTTAACATTGCATAATTGATTTAATTTTCATTTATTAAGACTCTCTTTTCAAATCTTGAATAATTCTTGACAGTTTAAATTTTGCTTGATTAATTTAATTTCTTGATAAATTAAAGTTTTGTGAATTAGTTTTGTTTCATAATTTAATTCAAGAATTAATTAAATTTGGTGTTGTTTTCAATAGTAAATTTTTCAGAATGTGAATTCTAATTGGAAATTTTGAATTTAAAAATCAATTTTTGTATTTAAAATGTTTAAAAACAGTGTTTCATTTATTGATCACCAGTGAATAGGATTAATTGTGTGCATAAGGCAAAGTGATAAACATGTTCCTTTAGTTTTGCTGAAGTGAATTAAGACCAGGGAAACAGATAAAGTTGTTTGATGGAGTGATGCCCTTTTATTCTAGTACATTTCTTGTTTATTTGTTGATACTTCACACTAGTCTTCTTAACCTGTTAAGCGTCACCCACGTAATAATACGTTTGCTGCAATCTACTCGGTAGCGCCTTCAACGGGATATTACGTTCACGACTTTAAACTGTGCTTTTCAAGCTGTCAGCCCTGTAATAATACGTTTACTCGTATGGAAAATGTTGGAACATCATTTGGTAACACTCTTAGAACACGTAAGCTGTAATTGATGACTTATTTCCTGCCTGGCAACTCTTTTTAGTTGGTCGCTTGATGCCTAGATGACTATTTTTTTCCCCGGACGCGTTCGGCGTTTTCAGAGACAACATGGCTTCGACGTTTTCCGCAATGAATGCCACAAAGAGGAGGCGTATGTCTTCAGGTGAGATAAATCATATCCTAGACGAGGTGTCTGATACTGAAGACATATTTGATGATGAGAGCTCTAGTTCTGAATCCTCCAGCGATGAGGATATTGAAGGAACAAACTTTTCTTCCGATAGCGGAAGTAAAGATGACTTCTCATTGCCGAGTGACTGGACTCCGAGAGGGAGAGAGAAAGATCCCTTTACTTTTGTTGCTGATCCCGGCGTGACATTTTCAGTTAAGGATAAAGAGAATCCATTAGAATATTTTGAGAAGTACTCTGATGATGAAGTCATTGATTACCTCGTGAAAGAAACAAACAGATTTGCAAATCAGTTTCTGGATGAGAATGTAGAACATTTGTCTCCACAATCACGAGTACATAGATGGTTTGACACTTGTGCAAGGGAAATGAAAGTCTTTATAGGGCTACTTATTTTACAGGGAATTGATTCTAAGTGTGACAATTCAATGTATTTCTCAACACGAGAGAGTGTTTCTTCTCCTTTTTTTTTCGAAAGAATAGTGCATGTATGTATAACACCTTTTTGTTCAGTATTTTGTAGTCTTATGAAATAAAATAATAGTAGTAATTAATAGTTTTTTATCCCATCATTTAATAAAATTCCTACTCTTAACTACAGTATGAATTTTAAGGCATAAAAATCAATATTAACTTTGAAAAACTATCATCAGTGATATGACCACTAAATGCAAGAAAAAGCGTGACGGTACATTAGCAGCGAGCTCACCCGCGTGGACGCTTAACAGGTTAAACTTAGTTTGATTTTCATGTGATTAATGAGCTTTTAAAGGGATCACTGTTACCCTTAGAGTACTCAGTTGTAATTCTTATTGTTATGAGAGTTCAAGTATTGGCTGAAGTGTGGTAAATTTTTGAATTCTGTGATTAGTTGTGTAATAACCAGGTACTTGGTAAGCATCGTGACAATATATATATATTATAATATATATATATATATATATATATATATATATATAATATATATATATATATATAATATATATTTATGCATATATATTGTGTGTGTATGTATATATAGATATATATATATTATGTATGTACTGTGTATATATATATATATATATATATATTATATATATATATAGTGTGTGTGTGTGTGTTACGAACATGATTACATGTCTTACAGTGCAGAGGTCATGCAGGGAAGGGATAAATGTTTGGTCGTTTTCGTATTCAGCGATGCCCGAGCGCGACTTGGCGCATTCAGCATTGACCACCTGATCGGGGAGTGCTCAGGTACCGTACATATGGAGTGGAAGCAGAATCAGCATGGGAGCTTCCAGAAGCTCCTATACGCTTATAAATCCCGGATTATGGGGTGTGCCACCGCAGTGGTGTGTGTTCGTTTGTAAGTGTGAGATTATTTATGAAATGTGTTTCATTGCTGTTGCAGGAGCTGATTGGTATAGACGGCGAAATTCTAAGCTCCAATTACCTGTTGAATGGGTAAGCTGAAATACTTATTGACATTTAGTAACTTGCCCTGCATTTCACCTTTCTTTTGTCAGTGGGTCAGTGGGTTTTTTGTTGTTCTACACATTCTCTCTAACAAGTTTGTGATGTGATGGGAAATATCCCACATTATTTGATTTTGGGTTGCAATGTAAGTTGTTTCTTTGTTTGACAGACGTATTATGGATAGAGCCACACACATGTGCAAAAGCATGGGCAACATCTTGGGTGGCTTGGCTGCTTAGACATCTGTCTGAATTTGAACTATGGCTAACTGACCTTTGTAATAATATGGAACATTTTGTGACGGTGGTGGTGGGGAAAGGGAATTGGGTTTTTCCACATTTGTAACACTTATGTTTTATTTGATGTTTGAGGTGGTGGTTTAATAGTAATAATTTAAACAGTCTCAAGTTAGGTTTGCAGGATAAAGTTTATTTTTGAATATCAGGTTGATTAATACACACACACACACCAGTTTAGATGTAGGGTTTTCCTGAGTTCATGAGAGAGAGAGAGAGAGAGAGAGAGAGAGAGAGAGAGAGAGAGAGAGAGAGAGAGAGAGAGAGAGATGCTCTTCTTCAGTCAAGACTACCAACTTCATGATAGGGGGCTTAACATACATATATATATATATATATATATATATATATATATATATATATATATATATATATATATATATATATATATATATATATATATATATATATATTATATATATATATATATAATATAGTAAATGTGTGTGTGTATGTTAGTATAATTTGGTAATTCAATGACCGGCTTAAAACCCTGAAGAGAAACCCGGTGTCAACATAAAGTTCATTTCTCTGCCAATGGCACCATGCAAACCAAATATCCACCTCTTCCAGCAACCCTAAGGCATTGCATTAAAACATTACAGGCGCGCAGGTGCAAACTAATCTGCTTGCTAAAATCAAGGGTACTGCAAGATTCAAATCATCCCAGTCTAATTATGACAACAGAAAACCGGAAAGAATGCCAAGAGTCCTGCCCAAAAGAAGCCCATCTCTAGACAGTTCTTCTCCTGAGGCATCAATATGACTCACGTATCGATAACGCTCAAGGTGTCAAACTCTATTGGAGGACGGACAAGACCACCTCAGTTCCTACTCTTGGCTTTTAATATGAACTCTCCCACCCCCCCCCCACAATGGTAACCCTCCCTGTAATCTAAACAGCGAAAAGAGGGAACTGGAGTGGCTGAACAGGAACATACAGAGACCCGGTGAGCATAATGAGATTAAGAACAAGAATGATAAATATGAAACTGGGGAAACCTCGCAGTTGTATTTTTAAGTAATAGTTAGATTTTGCACAGCAGGCTATAGGAATGAATAAGAGAGAAGGGCTGTACAGGGATTTTTAGATTCAAGCTAGGAAATAAAGATCACCTTGGTTGGTCAAAAGCCGTCTCGTCCATCTCACAGCTTCAACATGAATGTAATTATTCCACGGTGAAGCCATGTGACCTCAGCAAAAAAACTTCTCTCACTAAGATGAGCTTTTAAGTGTTTTATGTATTGTAATGTTTTTACGCAAGGAGTTCTGACGGACACGCCCTCCTCCTGAGGCACCAAACTCAAAGAAAGGAGAATTGTGATGAAAATTTACCCTGATGAAAGATTAGCCTTATCTCTGTTTCATAGAAAGTACACCTTCAAATGGGTTTCATATCAAAGCACCTGCAAGGAAAAGATTTAAATATGATGCTAATTTGTTTGGTGTTTGCCCATTTACTTTTTAGGTCACCTTCATTTACTTTACTCTTCCCTTCAATTCTCCCTTATATGTTGCTAGCATAAGGCTCTTACTATTTGTCAGTAGACTTTTTATGTTTCTTACTAAATAATGATAATAAACTAAGTTTTTTAAAGGAAGCCAGTCCAGGTTTCGCATAACATTAATTTCATAGCCTGGAAATGTTAACAATAACCAAAATGTGAATGGGTATAAACCTATTGACCATGATTCCCTGGAGCTTAGTCCCATTCTTTAAGCAAAAAATTAGGGCACCAACTGTATTTGTGGCTTTTTCTCCAGCCGGTGGCGCTCTCGGAATTCTTTACTTCATTTATCATTTCGGAGTTCTGTCTTCGAAATTGTAAAGGACACTCAAGGTCTGGAGTAAACTAATTACGGGAATTACAAATGGTCCACAGGAATGTAGCTCCAGAAATAATAATAATAATAATAATAATAATAATAATAATAATAATAATAATAATAATAATAATAATAATAATAATAATAATAAATCATGTATTAGTCCTGCAGGAAAACATCACTCAGAAATGGAAGGTTTCCATTTCAGAATTATTTCTAACAATAATGATCACTGTCAACGGTATGAAATGGTCCTTATCATGCTTCATGAGTTTGTCTCCTGACCTGATCTACCCAAAAAATAAAAATCTTCCCTGAACACACGATTCACTGTATGAGGCTCCTCTTGAAAGCTAATTGTTGACTCAGAAGCCTAAGCAAATTCTCAAGCGTCCAACGACGTATAAGATTCTTCGATCATTTTAGACATAAAAATGGAAGACCGAATTCAGACTTTTATAATTTTTTATGGCTTCCTATTCTCTCTCTCTCTCACTCACTCACTCACTCACTCTCTCTCTCTCTCTCTCTCTCTCTCTCTCTCTCTCTCTCTCTCTCTCTCTCTCTCTCACAGATAAAAAAGATCTCTCATAACAGCCAGAAACTCTTCCTTGGAAAAAGAATCTACTTCTTTCTCTCAGGAAAACATTTCTAGCATTCAGAAGTAATGAGAAAAGATGCTTACATCAGAGGAGGACATTTCGAGAAGGGCGAGCCCCGAGGACCTAAGTTCGAGTCAAGAGTCGATAAAAACTAACGAGTCAGACGAACGACTGGGGCATCAGATGGTGAATCAAAAAGGGAATGGAAATTTCTGAATAAAGGCGGACGGCATTACATCCTTCCATCTTTTCAAGATTATTATCTCACATCTTTCACTTAAAAAAAATTGTCCAAATCAATCTGATGTGATATGATTCACCAGCTATCACAGCATAAAGGGTAAAGTACAGAACCATTTCTTTTTATACGTCAGCAATGTAAAAGCCTCCAGCTGCCGTGTTTTCCTTTCTTCTAGCCTTCCGAAAAAATAAAGACAGAAGAATGAATAATCCTAGACTAAAAGCAATACTTCAGAATCAAAAGTAAAAGACCAAAAAACTTAAGCAACTGCAATTCTTTTAACAGGTTTTCGTTTGGAGTTAACCTTCTTTACATATGGTTGTCAATATGAAATCCTCTATGGAAAAAACACTGCACATCAAATGGTTCCTCCGCAAAACGCTCATAAAGGCTCATACGGACCCTGAACAAACCACCTGTGTTACAGTGCAAAATCTGACAACAGTATCTCCATTAAAGTTTGGAGTAGGATAACAAAAAATACCCTTCAGTTAAAGTGGAAAATGAGACAAACGCTTCCTTCTTAATTGCACAGAATAAAACAAATTCCCATTGGCTTAGTAAGAAACTGAACATAACATCGGCAGCTAATATGTGGAACTGGTCAAAAGTGTTGTGTTAAAGTGACGAAAAAGACAAAGGCACTTCAATTACAATCCTAAATAGGACCAAAGATTTTGCTAAAGTGAACATTAGGACAATCCCGCCATTCTTATATAACTTTGTTTTTCAGTTTTATCTAGGACACAGCCGGGGAAGGAACTAGTTAGGAACTATTTTAAGAGCTTTTCTTTACAGATAATGTTATTATCATTCAAAGATAAGGGTTTTAAGTAATAAACAGTCATTTAAAAGGAAAGGTCAGTACAAGAACAGGCAACTCAATGTCTATATGATAAGGACCTAACGATAAACAACAATAAAGAAGAAACCCAAGAGGAAGAAAGAAGGAGAGGAAAGTACGGGGCATCACCCAGAAGCAAGCAATAGGTATAATTCTAATGGGACAGCAAGTCATATGAGTCAGAAAACCAGAAGCTAGAAAATCATACCAGTCTCTGGCAGTAGAAGTACATGTCAATGAACTGAACGATCCTTCCATTAATAGTTACTAAAGCACTGAATGCACGAAGAGATGGCCTAACAGGTGTTAAAAGGTAGCCAGAGGACAAGACAGAACTGTTCAGTTCGTTTAGGGTTTAGTGTCTGAAAGATTAAGTTTCGAAAAGAGATGAGAAGTCATCCTGTGGAAAAGAGAAAAACAAGTCAAGAGGGGGCGTAATCACATCAATACTCTCGCAGCCCGATATTTCAAAACGGGATGAATAGGAAGGACAAAAGCAACAACAGATGAGAATTTTAAAAATGCATCCAATCCACTAATTACCGTTATTCATCAGTAAGAGAAGATAAAAATATTTGAACTCTTTGTCCATGAAGAGTTTGAAGTGACCTGGACATGCAAAACTTAGATAGAAATAAAAGGTCTAATTGCATTTCCATGGGAAAGTCTAAGAACTGAAAACTACAGGAGACACAGAGAACTAGACAGGTGGATGGGATCAAAATTAATAGATGAAGAAAGGGCAATTTGAGATCAAGTACGACCTTCAGAAATTGCCTGACAGGTAAAGGTATATGAAATCTATAGGCTGGATCCCAAGTTAACGCATTAATGAGAGAAGAGGAAGAAGGTATGCTGTAAGGCGGCCCATACAGGTTAGACTAAGTGCCTAGAAGATGGCAGCAGCAGAGATGAGACCAAAAAGACAGTTGTAGAATGGAATGGAATATAGGATTTAGGCCAAAGGCCAAGCACTGGGACGTATGAGGTCATTCAGCACTGAAATAGAAATTGACAATAAAAAGGCTTATAATGTGTAACAGGAGGAAAACATCGCAGTTGCACTTTGAAATAATTGTTAGGAGAAGGTGGATAACAAGATGGAAGAAAGATAATATGGGTGGAGGTACAGTAAAAGGAATGAATGGGGTTGCAGCTAGGGACCGAAGGGACGCTGCAAAGAACCTTTATGCCTACAGTGCACCCCGTGGGGTGCACTGACGACTCTTACCCCCCTACAGGGAATAGTTGTGGAAGGCAAGAGTGGAAATAATTACAGCCTAAGCTAAATATTGTATATTAAATATAAATATCGATATCAATTGACGGGCATCTTACAAAACTGCATAACATCTGGATAACAAACACTTATCTGATCGATTGTACACTGAAATGATAAAATACTAACCCTTAATTATCAGAGTCAAACAACAAGAAAATGTTAATATGCACTATTGTGTCAGAAGGCATTAAAAAACCGAATATCATTAAGTATAATAAATAAACACTACAAAAGTCTAATATCCCGTCCCCCGGCTCCCACCCCCCCCCCCACCACCACAAAACTCTTTGAAAAAAATGGCAAATAAAACTTGGCAAGGCACGAAGGGCCCCAGATATAATGAAGTTCGAAAAAAGAAGTCTTCAAGAAAATAGGCATTCTCGAAAAAAAAAAAAAAAAAAAGCCCAATGACCGCCACTAGAACCGGGAGGAAAAGTTTGAAGAACCAACAAAAATTCACAACACAGCGAAAGGAGTTCTTCTTGATGAGAATGGCAGACTAGGGGTAAAAAAAAAAAAAATGAAATCTTCAGGGAAAGGATGCTAGTTCTGAAGTTATGTATCCCCGGGATTCGTTGAACCTTGCATATGCATATACATATATATATATATACATATGTGAATATATATATATGTATATATTTATATATTGTGTGTGTTAAATAAGCAGGTGATAATGGTTATAATATACGACCGATTGCTAAGTTCAGCGATCCTGCAGGCATCTCTAATGATTATTCAGCGCCTTGAGTTCAGTCACTGGTGAGATTCAGTATTCGTTCAACTGGTTAGAAACTGTCTCGAGTCTGCCCTCGTGATACCAGAGAGCAACGCAGCGTTTGGGTGGCTGATGACTCAAACATCTTTCACGGGGACCTTAGATACAGGATCACATGGCAATGATGGAATAGTTCCGTGGAATCTTTAAGTCTAGTTATAACCAGACATTAGGGTGTGAAACTGAAATATACGTGTGCACGTCTGTTATGAAATGCTTGGTGAAAACAGCCTTATGATAGATTGATTATTCTGGTGTGCCGAGCCAAGCATAGGGGACGTGCTAGACCCGGGGGAACCGAGTTTTCCCTTTGCTGAGAGTGAGTAGAGACAACAAAATTACTAACTCTTATGAACTTTCTTTTGCAGGCTGAGTTATGTTTTTTATTATTGTTTACCATTTCATTTCATGTGATTTCTATTACCATTTCCGTTTTTTTAATGCCGGGATATTTTCTTTCCCCAACAAAAATGTTTCTGTGGACCCGTGTTGACTTATAAAAATGCTCCGATGTAATGAGCATTTAAAATGGTGTGTGGAAGTGGTCATGTAATTGGAATTGACCCACAGACCTTTAGGACTGAGACCTTTAGGACTATGTGTCATAGACTTATGGTGATTAAGAAAGTGAGGGTTCACAGCCCGTTTTCTTTGTTTTTTCTAGGTGATCAGTATTATGTTAAATTTGCAAAATAAATTCGATATTTGTAACTTAGGGTTTAATTTGAATGCCTTAGTTAAACAAACGGTATGAGGGAGAGAGACAGAGAGAGAGAGAGAGGGAGGCTGAGAAATTCTTCCCCGCTGAGTCTCCGAGTTACCAGACAGCGAATGCAGGTGACTATTTTAGAGAGGGTAACACACACATACATACACACACACATATATATATATATATATATATATATATATATATATATATATATATATATATATATATATATGATAGCTTCTAGTATATCTTAGTTTAACCAGACCACTAAGCTGATTAACAGCTCTCCTAGGGCTGGCCCGAAGGATTAGATTTACTTTACGTTGCTAAGAACCAATTGGTTACCTAGCAACGGGACCTACAGCTTATTGTGGAATCTGGACCACATTATAGCGAGAAATTAATTTCTATCACTAGAAATAAACTCCTCTTATTCTTCATTGGCCGGGCGGAGATTCGAACTTGCGGCCAACAGAGTGCTAGCTGAGAACGGAACCCACTCCCCCAACGAAGAACTATGATAGCTTCTTTGTGATTATTTTTTCATAATACATTTTCATGTTTTCAAATATTAAGAAACCACAATCACCATATAATCATTGAATTTACTATACCTTACGAATAACTTATATCCAAAGGGAGCCTACCCCTTTTTAGATAACGTTGGCAATGACTTTATCTACTTAACCATCTTCCTTGGTAGTCTTTCATGGAATCGTTTTACTCTCTTTCGCTTTTCGTAAAGTAAACATCAACGATTTCCATCTTGTTCATATACAAGACAGATCGTTTTTCTTTTGGACTTATTACAAGGTGTTCTGATAAGAAGGTGGAGCCGGTAAATGCCTTTTGACGATTCGTCGATCGATGCTCAAGATTTATTCAAATATTCCTACATCTAAAATATTATATCAACGGCTGAGCAAATAATTCCTTCACACAAATATAAAGTTTTTATGGGAAAAACTAGACTGACTACAATAATTATTTTCAGGCACTGTTGCAATCTAAGGTTCACATTTTGCCAATTCAAGTTTTCCTCTAAAGAACCTGGTTTCTGATCAATCAAGTTCAGATGCATGATTTCCCTCGTTATTCGTATCGAAATCAATTTCGGTTTTAACATTCAACTAAAATCTCGTCGCATAACATGTGAAATCAAATGAATGTCGCTGCACAGACGGCCAGCTATGTCATGGCAAAGAATGCAAGCTTTGTTACATAATGGCAACGTAGCATAAGCAGGATGCGTAACTTTAAGTCTACAAGCAATTAATGTAATTTCATCACTGACGACCTGTTCTTATCAATGCTTGCGTATGCATGACTATAATGTGCAAATATGCACAGGCACGATGCAGTCAAATAAAATAAATACGATAAAACACAACTATATAAACAACTCACCGAAAAACGGTTATGATGGCGCTTTTCTTCTCAAGACGTTCGCCTGCAACGATGATACAAATTATTATATATACCTTAGTTTAAACATTATGAATATAATAAAACCAAAATAAAAGATTCATTGAAACTACATTCTTCCTAAAAACGACGGAAAAAGTAATAAACAAAAACTGCACCCAATAATCCAAGAGCAAAATCTAAACAACTTACACATATCCATGCGATGCAATTTTTCTGTATCGAAAGAAAAACTTTCGTTGTAGGCTTGCCATTACCTATAGTTCTAGGGAAAGTTAAAGAAGCACCTTGAGAGAGAGAGAGAGAGAGAGAGAGAGAGAGAGAGAGAGAGAGAGAGAGAGAGAGAGAGAGAGAGAGAGAGAGATGCAGACTTTGTGAAAAGTAAGAAGGTACTGATTTAATTCTGTGCGACGAATCCTCCCTCGCGAATGAGTGCCTCTTTATCCCGTGCGTTTTTGACAAGTTTAATGACATATGCTGAATTCAGAAAACTTTGCTGCAGTATCATTTAAGGAAACTGCAACACACGGCGGCTGTGTCGATGCGTGAGTAAGGGTTAATAAACCATTCAGAAGTTTGACAACAACAAAATCCGCCGGTCCCATGCCAGCAAAATTTAATCTTCCTTGTAAAGTTGCACATTTTGTGCATGATAGGATCATGATAGTATACGAAAATATTTGAAAAAAATTAGTATAACTTAATTGTCTCCTTTCATTGTATTAACTGCCTAAGAAACTGTAATTTTAATAATTGTCTTACGGTTTCAGTTGATATTAAGTCTCTGTCTACTCAAATTCCACTGGATGAGACGATGACATTTGCCTGAATGAGCTGTTTAAAAATAATGATACCGTCAGTGGGTTTAACACAGGGGTTCCCAACCTGTTGCTCGCGAGCATCGACTCTTCGTAGGCCTAACTGCCGAATTTAAAATACCCTTCCGCCTTTTTCGTTATATATATATATATATATATATATATATATATATATATATATATATATATATATATATATATATATATATATATATATATGGGTATTGGTATAGTATCATTTAAAATGTTTCTTAAAGAAATGGAAAGTCCTCATGATGAACAGACTGCGCATACCGATGTTCGCTGGCTGAGCAAAGGAAAAGCTCTTTCCCGAGTGTGGGAGGTGTTTAACGAAGTTAGGTCCTTATTTCAGAGAAATATCCAGGGAAATTTCCTGAAATGTATGCTGATGACTTCAAGCTCTCATTTGCATTTGCTGTAGACTCGCTGAACATACTAAACAAGCTGAATTTGGAATTATAAGGAAGAAAGAAGTTAATAACCGATCTATTTGACAAAATTTCAGCTTTTCAGAGTAGACTGTCATTATTCTCTAAACAGCTGGCTGAGGGGTTGGTTCATCACCTTCCTGAACTTCAACGCTACAAGAGTACAGTGACAGTGTTCATGCCCAGCATATGTAAAGGGCAGCATAATAAGTCTCAGAGAGGAATCTGAAATGAGGTTTCAAAATTTGGAGTTTCATGCTGACAGATTTCAACTGCGTTCGACGCCAATGCAATTTAATGAAAGGAAATTAAAAAAAATGTGTTCTCTCAGCATGACCTTCCGGTTGCTGAAATGGAGTTGTGTGAAATCCAGTCATCCACATCACTAAAACTTTTACACAAGAACTCGAGTTGTGAAGATTTCTGGAAAAATCCAGATACAAAGAGGACTCATGTCATTCGTGTTGAAGCTCTAAAAGTGTTGTGTTTATTTGGATCTACCTATGTTTGTGAGTCTGCATTTTCTTTCATGAACTATATGAAGAACAAGAAAAGAGCTAGACTCAGCCACGACCATCTTGAACACTGCTTGCGAGTTGCTTTGGCAAACACTGACGAGGCAAATATGGACAATCTAGCCAAAGCAGTTCAGCATCAGGGTTCTCACTGAATCCACAACCTAGCGGAGAGGTGGACTTGTTTCATTATTATTATTATTATTTGTTTTCTAATGTCCAAGATTTGACATATATAATTAGCCTGTGCATCAGTAGTCAGGAAGTAATACTTCCTATGAATTTTATTTGTTCTCTTTTTTTCTTTGTAGTTTTCCACGTATATAACAACATGATTAACGTAATGATGAATTTAATGGATAATAAACAAACGTATGTTTTATTTTGTCATTGAACAAGAAAGCTCATTTAGTTACATTTTTAGATATCAATAAAATCAGACTTAAGAGGTAAACATATTAATTTACCTGTGAATCACTGTGTGCAGCTAAATCTATGACAGCTATGTAAAATACGCTTGATTGGTGAATGTCAGTAACTTTGAAAAAACATCCAAGCCGTAAGAATTAATTTTGAATCTTCAATGCAAAAATTAAAAATTTTTGTTACCTGTAAATAAACGATGATTTAGTCTTTCACTTACTAATTGGACTGCTTCTAAATTCCCCAACTATAAACTTATTGTGGTGCTCTCACAGTTACCCAGGAAACAGGTGGGTGCTCATCAGTTTAAAAAGGCTAGGAACCCCTGGTTTAACAGGTCGCAGTTAAAGGAACTTTCAGTCTTAGCTACCAAAGAATGGTACTTTTTGTTGAACGGTTTGTTAGATAAGCAAACTGATGGTGTAAGCATGGGATCCAGTATAGGACCATCTTTGGCAAATGCGCTGATGTGTTTTATGGGGAAAAGATGGTTAGACGATTGTCCTTTGGATTTTAAACCCTTAATGTACAGGAGGTACACTCGGAAACCACAATCTCCGACCCACCTAGGTCGTGCTCCGAGTTTATGAGCGGGGCCTTTCTAGACAGATTCTACCCTTCCCTCCCCCTCCCCCCTTTCCTAACTACAACCCGGCAGTTTCGTCATTTTTTCTTCGTTTCGATATTATACAGGTTGTAGAATTCAACAGTGCTGTCTATATAATCATACCATGACTGCTTTGCATTATATGCAGCAAAATCATTAAACACACACACACACACACACACCCAAAGCAAAATCCGGAAGAGTTCAATAGGTGTTCGAGTGTGTTTCAATCTGTGATAGTTGGCGTTGCCCGCCGTCCTGAAAGGCCCCGCTCATAAACTCGGAGCACGACCGAGGTTGGGCCGGAGATTGTGGTTTCCGAGTGTACGTTGATGATACCTTCTTCATTTTTAAGAGTCGTGACCAGATTCCTCGTTTTTTGGAGTACCTTAATAGTGAGCATATTAATATAGAATTTACTTGTGAGATCAAAGATAATCAAACGCTTGCTTTTCTAGATATCCAGGTAAAAAATCTAACAATAAATTTCACACTTCAGTCTTTAGAAAGCGTCCTTTCACGGGTCTTTTGTCTAAATTTCAATCAGCTACACCTTTGAAATATAAGATGAATTTGATATTTACGCTAGTTACCTGAGCATAAAAAATTTGCTCTAGCTTTTTGAATTTGCATGAAGAATTGGAGTTTCTACAGTCACTTTTAAGAAACAATGGCTACCCGCTGAATTACGTGAATACATATAGTGGTGAACAACTTTCGAAATTATATGTAAACAAACAACCCGAAACTACCGCGAACGTAAAAAAAAAAAACCTGTTACTTATTACCCTTTAAGCGATTAATTTCTATTTTGTCAATTGGTTACCCTCAGCTACATATCAAAATATATTTCACTTTGCAAAATAAATTAGGTAATTTCTTTAAAATTAAAAACCCTATACCAACAAGCCTTCGGTCTAATCTGATCTATAAATGGCAGTATAGTGGTTGTGATGCCACTTACGTTGGAAAAGCTACCAGATCAATTTGGACGAGATGGTTTGAACACCTCGGGAAGTCATATGGTACAGGTAATTTATCTTTCACGGCCTAGTTGCAGTGCAGTTAGAGAACACAGCAAGGAGACTGGTAACCCTTTAAATACTGATGATTTTTCTGTTTTAACCACTGCTCAGTTTGCTACAGACCTCGACATTTCAGAAGTTCTATATTCCATCAAGATAAAGACTTCTTTGGCTAGAAATGTGGCTGTAACCTTATTTTGTGTTTTCAGTCTGCGTTTTACTGGTTTGTATATTGACTAATGTCTTTATTGTGCCTTTGTACCTTCCGTTTTTGTGACTTAAATTCAGTATTTTGCTTTATTTGATTTGATTATATTTTATTCATTTATTTTGATTAGCCATCTTTTAAATTTCTACCTTTATAATCCGCAAATAAAAAGTTTCTGCTTTTGCTCGTCATGTATTCCACATTCGTAAAAGTTGTTTCTTTACTCTATAGATAAATAGGAAGTTCTCTCATCCGACATTCACTGACAGCATACCAACGGAACGTTTTGGTCGCAACTTTAATTAGGAAATCCAAATCTCAAACTTTGACAAATTAAAGAGTAACAAACATTACTTGGCTGATTTGCTCTACCCTCTAAGCATTTAAATTCAGTTAGTAATAATCTAGACAGTCTTCTCGCGACGTAGCTGTTTGTATATAATCAACTTCAATACATGTGAGAGGATGTCGATTATATTCTTCTTACGAGATTCCCAAGAAGCTGATTAAACCACAAAATTCTAGAACTTTAGGTTACAACAAAGAGACAAAGATTGCATCTTAGGAATAGTTTCACCTCTGAGAGATGAGGATTACCTCGTAGAGGCCCCAACGTTTCGATGGTATACACTTTGACAGGAACAAACACTCACGTCTAATTTTCACTGTTTCTCCACCAAAGCTGCGGCCCTCAACAGTCGCCTAACAACAAGTCGAACTCTGGTCGTTCAGTTGTACGCTAGGCGCGCTACAACTAAGCTATGAGGCCAGAGTGAGAGAGAGAAAGAGAGAGAGAGAGAGAGAACATTTCTTCCCGGTCAAAGGTGTCTAGAATATTCTGACCATCGCCTGTATTATATCAACCCCATCGCTGAATTTTTATCTGTTAACGCTTAAGTGGTATTTTTACTGCATTCGTTTCTGTGTTTTGCTGAACTTAATATCACTCCAGTTCAAATTCATCCATCTATGCACTGAATCTCCCATGTTTACAAAGACAATTTATTCTCATCAACAGAGTAACTGTCGGCCTATTAATGGATTCATTAGCATCCAACCAATTTCTACTAAGCTATAAGTATAAAATTTACGAAGGAAAAGGAAAACTATGTTTGGGTCATCAGTTTTTCACTTCAAAATAATCAACAGGAAAAGCACTCTGTTTCACACCAATTAAATACTGACTCATTTACGGCTTGCAGTTGACTGTTAACAAGCCATTAGTGGCTTCATGAATTTTCTGGATTTCAGAACAAAACACAATTGAAGCTAAAAACTGTCCGCGCACCTGAATGCCCCTCGAAAATGTAAACTGGAATGGAGCAATTACGTTGCCTGAGCGTCTGTTTATCTGGAAACATTATACAGGACTACGATCTCATGGAGAAAACACTGGCCACAGAAAGTCAATGATAATGAATTGTTTCAGCTATAGCACTGAATGAAGACTTTGGTACCGTTCATTTATCAAGGGTTTTCAAAAGACCAAAACATATCATTATCACTAGCAAAATATGGAAGGAACTACAACTTGATTTTTTTTTTTTTTTTGTACGGACGTAAAGGTAAACCTGTGAAATCAAAATATGAAAACAAAGAAAAAAAATAATAACCTCTGTTTGGGGGAAATACAGCTAAAGTGAAAGACATAATTACATGTGACTAAAAAAATACAACAGAGCGTTCTGAAAAAATGATAATGTATTTGTTTTATCTGAAAAAGGTAATGCGGAAAAACTGGGAGTAGAAAGTAATTATACGATTTATGAACCATCTTCTGTAAAACTGCCTAAAATCCCTTCCTCTGGGGAATGCACAGGAGATGAATCAAAGCAAGTGAAAGATCACGCACTATACCTGAAAAAGTATTCGAATTTTATACAAACAGGGCTTAATGATTCATTGGTACCGGATTCATTTGATTAAATGAATCACTTAAGGTCAAAAATACTCAGCAGCTAATAAACTTCAAAGTGATCCTGTAATGGCAGTCGGTTTTATGAATTCTTAATAATTTATTCGAAGCTTTACCAATAAAAACATCAATTCATTAATACCAATTGCATACAAATTAGATCTCTTTTTAACTGAAAAAATGGTGGCCAATCCATGAAAATGGGGTTTTAAAAAGCCATTTTTACATTGCATAATAATAAGAAATGATAATTATGATTGTTATGAATGCTTTTTCATTCGTAAAATATAGCTCTCGTTCATAATAAAATGAACGAATTTCTGCACTTCAAAGAATATCATTGCTGACTTGTGGATACTTTTCAAGTCTCAGACAATGGAAAATAGAACTTACGACATTACTCTGATAACATAAAAGCATGAATCTGCAGCCTAAAAACATACATTCACATATGAAATGCGAACTAAAGGATGAACCGCTTGATGAGCAGTTGCACTGACATCAAGCGAGGGGCTTGTTATACTTTACATGCACTGACCTGCTAATGCCTAGTTCAAAATACCTCAATTTCCAATTACTAAGCACGCAGATTGCTAATCTAAGCAACTTCATAAAATTAGAGAGAGAGAGAGAGAGATGACTTATATGCTCAAGCTATATATTTAAACTCTACCTTCCGGAGGTAGGTCAGTTTACTACCCATCTCCATACAAGCAAAATGTTCCAAAAAGTAGAATATATCTGCTGGCTCCGACTGCTTTTGCACTTAACAAATATGAACATAATCTTTGTATTTCATCACTACTATTTGTTAAAACGTATAAAAAGAAGATACATTCCCATCAATTGAAAAAAATTCAGTGTTCTCCACTAATAACGCAATTCAAAATACGCGCACTGACTTGATGCATTAAAAATCCTTACAATACATAAAAATAGTACGGTATGATAATTACTGCTACGGAATTTCCATTAGACTAATACTTGGACTAATGCAGACCTTCAAATTACTATTCTGAACATACTATAGATTCAAAGTGTACCTCCAGCCCAAAGACTTGCAAATCAAGCTTCAACAGCAACAGACAAAAGAGAGGCAGATTAGCGAAAGAGAAGTATAAATAAACAAACAAGCAAATACACACTTTCATGCGGAAGCAAAGCCGAATCTGCAAAGTTAAGCATACCTTAGTTTAACCAGACCACTGAGCTGATTAACAGCTCTCCTAGGGCTGGCCCGATGGATTAGATTTATTTTACGTGGCTAAGAACCAACTGGTTACCTAGCAACGGGACCTATAGATTACTGTGGAATCCGAACCACATTATAACGAGAAATGAATTTCTATCACCAGAAATAAATTTCTCTCATTCTTCACTGGCCGGTCGGAGAATCGAACGCGGACCCAGCGGATTGCTAGCCGAGAACGGTACTAGCCCATCCAATGAGAAACTACAGGGAGTGTAGGATGAATGAAGTCGAGTACCCTTCGCCTCTCCCAACTGATCCTTTGCTTATTCAGAGGAGAGTATTTACAGAGCGAGTGCGCTGACTAAATCAGACAGCACCACAAGAACTGTGATCAGCTGACTTATATCACAAGTCAGAGTCGCAGCAAAAAAGTTGTCAACGCCGAAAATACATTAGGACGTCAGGGAAGGGTCAACGCCTCTGACTGTAAAAAAAAAATAAATAAAATATAAAATAAAATACATATTCATGAGACTTGCAACAGACGTTAATGGGTTTGGAGACGGCGGTTATTAATTCACACTGAGACAGCGACCCAAAGATGCCCCCACAACTTACTGAAGTTGTGCCTCACACAAAAGCTCCTTCAGACGGGATTTTCCATTTGGAGACACAAGGGCTCGAGCGTTCCAAAGGTATGTACGCTCTATCGCGTTATACGCGTAGAATTTTTTCTAATGTCACTTATTCATTATTCATAAACTGTCAAATCACATTAATCAGATTTTTGATATGTAATTAAAATAATTAATATAATTATTTCAGTAATTTGCAACATTTCGATTGAAGGAACTTTTAGACACTGTCTTTTTAACGACAATAAATCATGAATGGATACATAACATTTTTGGTCGGGTAAGCTGAGTAGAATAATTATGCAAAATTTTGTCTTTTGTGAGATCAAAGTAATTCACTTGGCACAAAGACCTTAAATACATAGGAATATTAATTTCATAATGCATTCAATTTTTCAAATTAGGTTAACAGTCTTCCGTCTGAATGATTTTAGATTTTTTTTATAAAGAAAATTCAACTTTCTGATGAGCTAAATTTACAAGTAATTTCAAAGTTTAGAGCTCTGGCGGAGGGTTTCCCAGCATACCCACTATAAAGCATACAAGTATTCGGCTCAATCTTAGCAAGACGTACACATACGAATTTTAAACACTTAGCGTACATCAACGAAATTCCTTGCTCACCACTGTAAGAGCAAATTCGAAACTGAGAAGCGAGAGAGAGAGAGAGAGAGAGAGAGAGAGAGAGAGAGAGAGAGAGAGAGAGAGAGAGAGAGAGAGACATTTGCCCTCAATAGTCGTAAATAAATAATGCTTCGTCTGACGGCGAGAGCAATGGATTTTAGCAAGTAAACCGCTTTTATAATGAAAGGTGTCAATGTTAAGCCGCATCTTGTTACAGATTAATAATTAACGACTCTGTTATATAAAACAATTTACTTTTTCGCTTGACAACAGAGCCAGAATATCAACACCATCGATTTGGCTTTAAAGGTGATGAATGCATCGTTCATGTAAGATCATTCCTTTCACAGATCTTTCGGCTTTCTTTCCTTTAGTTGGGGGGGGGGGGGCTGATGACAGAGGCCTGATTACAGTAGAATGCCCCCTTTTCCACCTGACAAAAAATACTATTGCGAGGGGTCTACCTGACCGGTCAGACTTCGTCCTGAATGGATGGACTGCCGTGGGGGAAGAATGAATGAATATGCACGAGAGGAAGATGCAAGGAAGGAAGGAAATTTGAAGCTGTGGCGACCTAATGCTTTTGTATTTATTACGCCTCATGGAACGAAATGTTTATCTGACGCTTCCATGTTGACTCCATCTCGTCAGAAGGCTTAAGGAACGTGGGAGACCTCCAGGAGTCAAGGTCACCACTCTCTGCCCCCCGCCCCCTGCAACCCCCTTCCCCCGCTTGTCGGCAAAGTTTTCCTCACAACTCAAATAGCTAAAGATCTCAAAGGTCGAAATAATCACTTAATAACGTTAAACTTGAAAAGAGTACTTAAACATAGGGTCACTTCCCCTCACCTTGCACAGCTGGTCCATCGTTTCGTATCTGAACTACACTACTGTGAGAATAGTGGAAATTATGAGTTTTTCGTTCATTCATTTACGATAAAGGCGGTTGTTCCTCACAAATTACGTTCTCAAGGTTTATCGTTTCTTCGACAGTATGTATGTATGTATGTATGTATGTATGTATGTATGTGTGTATATACAGTATATATATAATATAAATATATACGCATACATATATATATATATATATATATATATATATATAATTTCTATATAAATAATACATATATATATATGTATTTATATATATATGCATATATATAAATATATGTATGTATGTATGTATGTATGTATGTATGTATGTATGTATGTATATATATATATATATATATATATATATATATATATATATATATATATACATATATATATATATATATATATATATATATATATATATATATATATATATATATATATATATATATACACACACACACATGCTAGAAGCATTTAATCATACTTCTAAAAGTAAGCCGTGTTTTAATTCACATACAGAGCCGAAGAAGACAAGCCCTCTGCCTCTGTTTTTCACCCTAAACCGAACAATAGGGTCCGAGCATCCTTCCCTTGTACACATCTCCTTAGCCTTTCCTTAACGTCACTCTAAATCTGTCCTTAAGCACAACCCCGGGTCAACAACCGAGAGAAGCAGACCGGACAGGACACCAGTAACATGCTACCAGCGTCTCCCCAACCGCAGCTCACCCTCTTTGCTCGACCGAGAGCCTAGCTATTCAAGAGCCAATCCGAGTGTCCCATGAAGAAGTCCCAATTAAAAGAGATTCCACTGATGCTGTATTCACAACACATCTACTCAGGAATCAAGGTACTGTTTGGTTAGAGGGTTTTTCCGTCAATTCTTTATTCTTATCCTCATGCCGTTTCCATTCTCCCCTTTCATTGTGCTAAGACCCTTGAATCATTGTCGGTAACCATTTATCTGTATTAAATATTACGTTGCCTGATCATAAGTGACGTCATTCTCCTTAAGCCTTCAGGAACTCCTGTAAAGATTTAGATTGTACTTGGCTTAACAATTGATCATGTACCTTTCTCTATGCCTGCAGAAAGGGTGTAAAATCATCTGCCTCCACCGTGTCCACGTCCTTCAATTAAGGCCTCATGCTGATGTTATTGTCTCATTATTTACTGTGTGGCACTCTCGTTATTTAATTCTTGTATCATTTAGTTGGAGAGTTGCCAAGAGCCCAGAGTGTATGGCTCTTTGTAATTAATTCTTCTGATTCATGTAAATACATGTAATTGGTTTAGACTCAGAATTTCTCTCCCGAGTCCTTCCTTTAATTGAAATCTCCTTTAACAAAATTCCTTCTCGTTATGTGACTGTTGGTCTCCAGTTGGATGCAGCAATGCCGAGGTGAGAGTAACAGATTAACCAACACTTATAACAATAACAATATACATATATATATATATATATATATATATATATATGTGTGTGTGTGTGTGTGTGTGTGTGTGTGTGTATGTATGTATGTATGTATGTATGTATGTATGTATGTATGTATGTGTGTATGTATATATATATATATATATATATATATATATATATATATATATATGACAACCGTCAGGATGAAATCTGTATCGACACTTGATTTTCAAAAAGTTTCTGAATAAAGGACAGAATCTTAATTTCCACCTTTCCCACAGCTTTCAATAACTATTGACATTTCGACGTCTCTCCGCACCCGCCATTGAGGCAACGGAACGATGTTCAGATATGGTTAGCATCGAAGTCAGCTGTGCAAGATAAGAGTAAGTCTCCCTCTGTTTCATTACTTTATTCAGTGTTGTTTTGTCACAGTTAAAAATTTATCTAAGAGACCTGTTGGCTACCGTAGTTTTAAAGGAAAAGATTGGACTTTTGGCTAAGGGGAATAATGAAACACCTATCGCTTTTTCAAGGTTTTGCGTAAATTGTATTCATTGGTTGAGACATAACCATTTCCTCATTACGGAAAGTTGCGAAGGAAAAAAATTACTATTGAAAAGAGTTCATTTTCACCAACTACCAAATGAGGAACACAAAACTAATTTCACCATATAGAACATATGCCGATGGTTCAACTTCCTTACCTAAAATACTTTCTTACATTAATTATTCAACAGCAATCGTAACGGGTAGGAAAGGTTATCTTTTGTGTTGGTAACCTGAACTTAAGAAGGAAAGAAATGACTTGGACGACAGAGGGAGAGGGGCAAATGCTCCCTCTCCCTCCCCTCCAAGTTGAACAAACATCCTCTCTGGAATAAACTAGGTCTTAAAGTACTATTGGAAAATTGTACTTAATCAAACTTTTCCCAAAGCAGTTAAGTAGTTGCCAACATCACTGGCGTTTCTCTCACAAGTACAAGGAAGCTGTAAGCATAGCTACTCAAAAATTCAGCGTTATTTACGTGTACTTTCAACAACAGCAGGAACTTAATGTGTTCTTTCAATGTAAAACAGAAATAAAAAAATAAAGTGGGGCAATAAAATGATTTGTGGATCTTGATCTAGACTACTGTGCATTTCACGCCCGTGTCTAATAGGTTTTCGTCGATAGAATCTGTATAAAGCATCGGATATGGATCGTATCTTGGAAATAACTATTTGAAGTCACAGCCTAATTGGCAAAAATATGCAGTTGATGTCTAATGTTGATAATTAAGGCACTTATCAGAGTAAATCAGAGAAATTTAAAGGGAAACTTAGCTAAATCTAGCAGGTTCGTGGATAGAGGCTAGTAAAACGTCATTACTGAAGGGCCTCCCACTCATTAATACTGTAATATGGCGTACTTCACTAAAAACCCCGCCCATGTACTTTATGAATGAAGACTCAGATGTTGGTAGTAGTAGTAGTAATAGTTTCAACTCGGTTAAGTTTAGACAAAATCTCTAGCAATTTCTTTATTCATTTACTTTGACTGCACAGATAAAAATGTTTAGATTATCGTCTATTTATAGTATATTATCATACAATTTCGATAATTATCGCACATCCTACTCAAGGTATTGCTTATTGTACAAGAGGGTCAAATATCTGTGTTTCTACGATCATTATCATACTACTGGGAACCCTGCTATTACGTCTGATGTCATAGTTTACGTCACAACTAGCCTATCTGGGGGAGCTTACTAAATTTAGCTAAGTTTCCCTTTAAATTTCTCCGATTTACTCTGATAAATGCCTTAATTATCAACATTAGACATCACTGTATATTTTTGCCCATTAGGCTGTCGTCTTAGCAGTAGATCCACTTTCTCTCTTATATATTCTCTCTCATATGCTCAGCATATTATCGTTGCACATAAATGTAGTGGCATTTAATTTTTATATCAGAATATCATTAATACGTACACGCCACATGACAGAATACGAACGTTCTTGATAGCTATTAAAAATTCTTGGTAGCACGTAGGCCTATAAGCATAAGACTAGATGTATCAACCAGTCTCGTCTTTTAAGCAGATTACTGTGGTGCATATGGACACCTGTTGTATTTTGTCAGTCATTAAGAATTATGTGCAGCATATAGGCTTGTAAGATACTGTCTATGCCATCATTTTTTTCAGTTTCAGACATCAAAGGTAGTGTTAGAATTGTTAAACGAAATACATATCACCATACGAGGTTTCTCAACGAAATTCCAAAACGTCATACTTGGGGAGACCGTTTCAGGACGACGTAAACAAAACGTAGAGAACAACTCCTACTATTCGATTCTAAGTACAAATAGCTTTTTTTTTTTTTGTAGCAAATCCTTTGTCAACATGTCATACTTTTAGCTTATTATTGTGGCACAAAAGTGTAATGGCGACTTCAGTTTTGAAATCGCAACATCATTCATCTTATATATGCCACATCATATCATATTAAGTAAAAGCGAGCTTGTCCGTTATTGAAAAGGCATAGTACTGTACAGGTGTGTAGGTGACTGGTTGTGTCAACAAGCCTCTCGTCTTTTAACCCTTAAGGGGCGGCATAATTTATCAATGTGCAGCACCCCAGACCGGAGAAACTTTGAGGTCGGCAAAAAAAAAAAAAAAAATCACATCAATGGAAAGAGAATGACACGTACATTCACACTGTACAAATAAAAAAATTCTAAAAAATTTTCCCTACCTTCGACGAGAAGTTGAAAATGACTATTTACAACCCCTTGTGGGGCCTCATTTACAAGACAATCGTAAGTTTTACCAACTTATATATGTTTTTTTCTAATAAATAAATTCATTGTATTGTGTAAAATTGTTTATTACTGCTCACACAATATCAAAACAGATAAGAAATAAAAGCAGTAACGATTTTTTTGCATATTTGTTGTAAAATATTCATGTAAATTTACGAGAAGGAAGATTCAGTAACTTTTTTTACTTTTACATGCTTTTTCTAATATTTCTTTGCAATTTTCTTTGTAAAATTACATTTACAACCGACATACTATCGTAAAAGACAAAAACAAAAGAGAGAGATGCAGTACTTTCCCCCCTTGAAGTCACAAGCATTACTGATACTGGCCTAACTCTCACGTCTGTATAAAAGTTGCCATTAGTGAATTTATAGCATATAGAAGTATTGGCACCTTTGTTTCGAATCATTATTACCATAACAGTGATGCGTAATTCTGCTTCGCACTGAAGCTCAATCCGTCCACCTCCCCAAACCCGTTTTACTTCACACTGAGGCTCAATCCGTCCCTTAAACATGTTACTATGAAAGTATTTTAGGACTACTTAACCAAATCTTAGAAAGCTGCTATTACTCTCATCGAAGTGAAAAATATTTGTAGTTTTTCACATACAGTATATTTTCATCGAACCATATGTCTCAGATTGGTAATAGCAAGAGAATGAAATTTGGTAGCCTAGGCTAGACCTATGCCATCAAAATATTCACTTGGTAAGGTGCTACAGGCTATCACTTGAACCTTTCTCTAAGTACAACTTGTATTTGAATATATGAAAATAATCTCTCTACGGTAAAAGTTATCGAACCATCACGGCAACGAAAAAGTATCTATCAAGAATGGTAACATCAAGGAAAAAATCTTAACCTAGCAAGTTCTAGGTCTATACCTACGGATTCTGCACGTATTTTTATTGTTCATTATTCCAAATAATCAAAATTACTTTATGGCACTTCTTATTTAACAATTCTCTGTCAGTATCGTTCCAAAGAAATGACTGCTATGAACCCGAGCATAATGGAAAAAATCGTTTTATACACACATACATATATTTATATATATATATATATATATATATATATATATATATATATATATATATATATATATATATGTGTGTGTGTGTGTGTGTGTGTGTGTGTGTCGCTGAAATGTACTTAATATTCTCACAATTGTTCACAACTAAATATTAATTCAGTTATAGCCTATTAAAGTACATGATTCTTTTATGGAAAATTCTGTACTTCATATAAGTCAAAATTTTAGGCGTTTTCTTTTTTGTAATTTTTATGTATAGTTATTTTTCTGTATATAGAATACTGGCTGCTTAAAAAGACAATGAATTTTTCTAATCAGATTATTTTTGGCTTTCAAATATTTGATACTGTACAGATTAGAATGCAAAATTATTAACTTGAACTACAATAGACGTCAGAAGAGAAATATTTCGAAATACATTTTAAGATGGTTAATTTACCTGTAAACAATAACATATTCTGACGATAATTAAACAGTATAGCACTATGTGCCGGACCGAGACTTACAACGTGGTCACACGCTCGGCAGGGAAATCGCCACCATGTCATTGACGCTCCATGTGCCTATCCACATTTCAAGAGACACGATAGACTGGAAAACTGATAGACAGCAATTGCATAAAGATTTGCTGTTGACGATCAGATTGTAATTAACTGATACATTAATTCATTCTTTTCATTCCATGATAACATAATATTATGTCTATATATTTATATACGTGTGTGGGTGTTGTTTTGAGAGGAAAAGATTATTAGCGCTGGCTCTTGAGAGCTTAACACCACAAATATAATGAATAAGAAAAAAAAAATGGCAGCGCGCACACAGCGCTTACACTTAATACCCTTTTTCATTTTATTGGTTTCCTCTTACGGAAAAAATTTATGTTAAATTCGGCTTCATTCGATAAATAATGCTTCCTTTTTGCTCTTACATCAAAGAAATTTTAACTGTTTACCAGATTTAGATAAAGAAAACGAACTTGTTCTACAAACTGAATTTTTAAAGCGAGAACAATAGACGTATACTTTGAAAGCGAGAAAGGGAATGGAAGTGCTAGACCCATAAAGGGTCAACAGTAACGCTCTAGGGCAAAACCCGTTGCATTCGGCGCATGTTCTCCAAGATCGACGGATCGTTGACGTGGCTCCATTTATTTGACCGCCTGACAACGTACCTTGCGATCAAGAGAGATAATAAAGCTTCTCGTTGATGCACAAACCATCCACAAACAAAATACTGAGAAAGAGACACAGAGAGATTGGTTTGCTGTGATGTCAGTCTACCGCAGAGCTAAGATAAGTCATTTTTACCGGTATTTTGTGTCAAGATTTAGTTTGACCGAAACACCCAGAATGAATCAATTTAAATTAACTACAAAATTTGCAAAGAATAAGCAATTCATAACGTTATGCCAACATTTGACGTCAATAACAATTGAAATGTTGCAAGGCCGAATACTATAACCTCGTAGACCTATGCTTATAAATGTCACCCAGAAAAAAATAGTGATATTACAAATACTGAGCCCTTGACGGTAACACCCTTTAATTTAGTAACATATTATTGTAATAGAAGTACGACGAAAATACAATTAAAATAGCAGGGAAATTCCTCAAATACAATAACCACAATAATCATTAAGTAAACTGTACAATTTTTGGGGGGCCTAATTCAATTTTTGGGGGGCCTAGTTTGCCATAAATAAGTAGGTCTAATTCCTGTGCAGTCACTGTCAACATGGACTCAAATCTAAAGTTTCTGTGTGGGGCTTAGAGATAAAAGTACTAAATCTCTCTCTCTCTCTCTCTCTCTCTCTCTCTCTCTCTCTCTCTCTCTCTCTCTCTCTCATCACCACCATCATCATCATCATCTATTTTTAAAGATTTTCCTTTACCGATATTATGCCACTGCCACTATCAAACACGAAATCTCAGGCCTGGAAATTACTGGCAACCCGTTCACAATCATCATATGTATGTGTGTGTGTGTGTATATATATATATATATATATATATATATATATATATATATATATATATATATATATATATATATATATATATATATATATATATATATACTCACTTTGCTGTCTTTACCTTGTTAGCCCTGTTTTCGCTTTCATCATCCTCACTGTCGAATGATTTTTCAGCATTGCCTCTTGTACAGAACTTTCATTTACATTATGGTTCTTGTGTATTGTTCAATGCATGAAAGTTTGCACGCTCTATACCTAACCTTTTGTCCTGTAACGTTTCTGAATTTATTCATAAGTTACAACAGTTGGTTATTTGAATTATACTGTATATAAATATACATATGTGTATATATATATACACATATATGTGTGTGTGAGTGTGCGTAGCAACATAAACATAATATACTGTACACTGCTTTCTGAAGTAATTTTTATGAAAAGCTAAAATTATATCGAAGAAATAAATTACAATTACTGACAACTTTAGCAATTTCAGAATAAATAAGCAAAAGAGTTGCTGTCGTTTTCAGAATGAAGCGCATCTGGAGTTAAGTTACATGCACTGAACATGTCGTAAAATGATAAGACAGTGAAGTCATTTTTCATATTTCAGTCTGAATAAATGTCAATAAACTACAATTACTTGTCGTTTTTCATTTGCACTCTAGCTTAAAACAGAGAAGATGAAAGTAAGACACGTAGCTACTAAGCTGGATTAGATAGGATTATGGCCCTTCCAACCCCTGCGTCGAAAGTCCAAAATTCCGCGTAAGAGAATGAAGCAGTCCAGCAGCGTTACGTCTCGCTACACAGAGATGTCGCAAAGTGATTGGTGAATTCTCGCATTAGATATAGAAAAATCGGAAAAATTAGGATAAAAGGGGGTTCGGGAGGTACTGTTTTTGTTTGGATATGGTCAACAACACTTCCTCGAACCTAGAGTAGAGAAAACATTTTATAGAGGATTAACATTGAAAGGGAGATAGGAGTGGAAAAAGAAAGGAGGTGAGAATTGGGATGCTGGTAGCCTCACAGGGAAGGGAAGAAAGTTAGCTGATGTCATGCAGAGAAGGAAAATTATGATTCTATGTATACATGAGACTAAATGGAAAGGGAAAAGTGCAAGAAAGCTTGGAGAAGGATATAAAGTTTACTACACAGGGGAAGATACAAGGAGAAATGGGGTAGGAATTATCATCCATCCAGATTTACAGGACAATATCACAGAGGAACAGGAGTGTCAGTGACAGGCTCATGGGCTTAAAGTTTGTGAAAGATAAGAGAGCATAGCATATCATCGCGGCATACGCCCCTCAACAAGGGGGTAGTGAAGAGGAGGAAGAGGAATTCAGTGAGAAATTAGAATACATAGACAGAGCTCAAAGAAGTGAACTATTAGTGGTATCTGGGGACATGAATGCCCGTATAGGTGAGAATTCTGATGGCTTTGAAGGAATACATGGAGGAAGAGGTTTTGGAAGAAGAAACAAGGAAGGTGATAGATTGTTGGAATTAGCAGAAGCTATGAATCTGGTAATCATGAATACACAGTTTGAGAAAAGGAGAAGTCATCTGGTAACATACAAAAGTGGACAAATGAGACACAGATTGATTATGTTTTGGTTAGGAAGGAAGACAAGAAAATTATTATGGATTGTAAGGCTATTCCAAATGAATCTGTTGTAGCTCAACGTGAACTGGTAATGGCAGATTTTAGGTTGAAAGCAATAAGGAAAAGGAAAGCCCCAGCCAGGAATAGGAGGATCAAAACTTGGAAGCTGAAGGGGGAGAAGGCAAGAGAGTTCAGTAGTAGTAGTAGTAGTAGTAGTAGTAGTAGTAGTAGTAGTTTAACCAAATCACCGAGCTGACTTTCAGCTCTTATAGGGCTGGCCTGAAGGATTAGGATAAAATACCACATAGGCACACGTTCTCATACTGTAACCTATACACACAATAAATACATTTGCTCATACTTCCACATTAAAAAGGTAAAATAAAATTCATAATAAGTAAAGTAATATTTTAAAAAAATTTAAATTTAAATTCGACAAATGCTATGTTTTTACTTATTTTTATATTTTATCTATCAAACCACAGTTCCGAGTTCAGTAGTAAAGTGGAAAGAGCCAGAGAAGAGAGATATGTAAATGGAATGTCAGAATCGCCTGAAGAGTATGGGATGATATGAGAGGGATTGTGGTTCCAGCAGCAGCAGAGGTGTGTCTGAGGACAAGTGGTAAGCAACAACAGGATAACGAAACATGGTGGCGGAATCAAGAGGTTCAAACAGCTGTTAAGGAAAAGAGTATAGCCAAAAGAGGGTGGGAAGAAGGTAACAATTACCAAACAAGAGAGGAGTATAGACGGACAAAGAGGGAAACAAAGAGAATGATAGCGATTGCACAGGGAGAAGCCATGAGAGAAGTGGTATGAGAAGATGGGAACACCAGAGGGAGAAAAGATAATCTACACAATTGCAGAAGCGAGAAGAAATGACATGCAGGATGTAGGAGAGGTAGGAATTATTATGGTTAAAAAATGGAAATACCTTAACTGAGGAAGAAGAGGTCACGTGAACATGGAAAGAATATTTTTCACAACTATTAAACACTGAGAATGAGTGTGAAGAACTGGAAAATGTTCCTCCGGTAGAATGACCAATAGCAATCACCAGAGAGAGTGAAGCTGGGAATGCTATAAGAAAGGAAAAGTAAATAAAGCTGCAGGAAAGTAAGAAGTAACAATAGAAATTATTAAAGCATTGGGAAATATAGGCAAAGAGTGGGTGCACACACTATTGGAAAAGATCTGGTATGTACAGGAAATGCCAAGGGACTGGAACGATAGTCGGATGATTAAAATGTGTAAACAAAAAATGCGCCGAAGTTTCTTCAGCGCAATCGAGTTTTTTGTACAACGTATAACCAAGGCCACCCAAAATAGATCTATCTTTCGGTGGTCTCGGTATAATGCTGTATGAGCCGCGGCCCATGAAACTTTAACCATGGCCCGGTGGTGGCCTATCCTATATCGTTGCTAGAAGCACGATGATGGCTAATTTTAACTTTAAATAAAATAAAAACTACTGAGGCTAGAGGGTTTAAATTTGTAACGTTTGATGATTGGAGGGTGAATGATCAACATACCAATTTGCAGCCCTATAGCCTTGGTAGTAATAAGGTCTGAGGGCGGAGATAAAAAAGGGCGGACGGACAGACAAAGCAGGCACATTAGTTTTCTTTTCAGAAAACTAAAAAGATGTGTTAAACTGTGGGAACCACAGAGGAATGAAGCTTTTGGAGCATGTATTCAAGATACTAAAAAGAATAGTAGAAGGAAGGTTGAGAGAGTTGACAGATATACATGAGCAGCAGTTTGGGTTTATGAAGGAAAGAGCACAGTGGATGCTATCTTTATAGTGAGACAAGTCCAAGAGAAGTATTTAGAGGAAAAACAGGAAAGTTTAAATGTGTTTTGCGGATCTTGAAAAGATGTATGAGAGGGTACCAAGAAGAGCAGTTTATTGATGTTTGAGAAAGAGAGGAGTGCCAGAGAAGTTGGTAGGGTTAGTGAAGACGATGTATTAGGGGGCAAAATATGGGGAGACAGGCATTCTCTGTGGAGGTTGGCCTCCCTCCATGAAGGATCAGCTTTGAGTCCATTCTTGTTCCTCATTGTTATAGATGCTTTGACATCAGAATCAAGGAACAACGAAGAACTGTGGGAACTGATGTTTGCTGATGATTTATTCACTGTAGCAGACATAGAAGAACTGCAAGAAAGGTTTTTAGCATGGAAAGGAGCCCTAGAAAAGAAAGGATTGGAGTGAACAATGGAAAGACAGAGCTAATGATTAGTAGTAAAGAAGGACATGAGGAAGTAAACATTCAAGTGGAAGATGGTACAGTGCTAAAACAGAACGATGAGTTTAACTACCTAGGATGAATAACAACAGAGGAGGGAGGTACCGAGAAAGCAGTGAGACAGAGCGTGAAAGAAGCATGGCGAAAATGGAGAGAAGTAACTGGAGTTGTTTTAGACAAGAAAGTGCCATTAAGGCTAAAAATGAAGATTTATAAGACAGTCATCAGGCCCGTACTATTATAGGGGACAGAAGCTTGGGCACTTAAGAGAAAAGAGGAGGGACTGTTGGAAAGAACCCAGATGAGGATGATGAGAAGGACTGCTGGAATATCACTACTGGAAAGGTGGGAGAGTCAAGATATAAGAAGAATATGTGGTATATGTAATGTAAAGGAGAAGGCTAGGGGAGCTCGTCTGAGATATTATGGCCATGTAAAAAGATGAGAGGAGGTGGAACCAATCAAGAGAAATAAGAACATGCCAATGACGGGGAGGAGGAGGGTGGGTGTCAGCAGATCAGATGGATGGATGTGGTGAGGAAGGATATGGGTGAGGTGGGACTGGGGGAAGAAGATGCAAGGAATGGGAATAGACAGAGAGAGTTGACTCAAACAGCTGACCCTGCTATACAGTGGGACTAATAGGGTCGAAAGATGAAGAACCTTGAAAGGGAGGAAGGAGAAAACAATCGTATATATATGTACTAAACGCCACGGTCAAAACATCTGCTCCCCATATACGTATTAAACGGCTCACATAGCGTTAGCGCACCAGTATACGAGTATATAAGTAATAAAATGGTTAAATGGTTAAATACTCCGTACCTAAGGTTTTCCCGGGCAGAATATAGTCTAACATTCCAACAAATTTTACCCAACATCCTGACTCAGCAACAAGTCAATTGCTAACATTGCATTCAACTTAACCCTTCACCAGGAACATGATAGAGATAATGAACACATGAGAACGTGTTTTACAGAAGTAAATTTCTGACTCACATCGGGAATGAAGCACAGTCTTTCAAATGAGAAGCCAGGACGTTAGCAATTCAATGGCACAAGTCATAAAAGAAGCTGGAACCTAAGTACTCGGTATACCACACTCTCTGTGTCAGATACTATGAAAGTATCTGGCAAACCATACTAAGAATCACTTCCTGTTATAAACAAAATCCTGCATCTGTATATCTTTAACCATAAGAAGCATTTGTGAAAAACTGAAAAACAGCTAAACAGCTATATAACCTCATGTATGGTGGATGTCATACTTATGCAGTTACCACTACCAGAATGGTCAGCTTTAAAAAATATTAATATGGAATGACCAAGTAAATTTCTGTTATCTGAGAGAGGTCCAATACAACACCGCCTCCCCAACCCGCCTGACCGAAAAATTAATAAAATCCAACTTATTTGGAATTTATTATAAATTCATGGAATGTCAACTTTAGTTGCGGTCAGGTTCAGCAATAGTCAGAAGGTAACTGGTTATGCCAAAATCGTAAACCTCACTGATCAGGATATTTATTACTTGAGACTGGAACTGCAAAGGAATTTTTTTATATTATTTCTGCCTGAAATAGATTTCCAGAGTAACCTTTAAGTAAATTAGGTCAAACATACTGAAGGTGATGATTGGAAATATGCTTTGTGTAACAGGGGAAATTACTAAAGTTAAGTATACCTTAGTTTTACCAGACCACTGAGCTGATTAACAGCTCTCCTAGGGCTGGCCCGAAGGATTAGACTTATTTTACGTGGCTAAGAACCAACTGGTTCCTTAGCAACTGGACCTACAGCTTATTGTGGAATCCGAACCACATTATAGCGAGAAATAAATTTCTACCACCAGAAATAAATTCCTAGCGAGAAATAAATTTCTACCACCAGAAATAAATTCCTCTAACTTCATCAGCCGGCCGGGGAATTGAACTCCGGAACTACTCTATACTTCGCGACATTTATTACTTGGCATGATATAATAAACCTTTCAACTTTTTCACTAGGCAACTCAGATTGTAAATGACCACTTAATATGCAGGCACTAAAATACTTTATATATACATGTATATATTATACAAATTAGAATACCGTCAAGGCCAGTAAAATTCTTGCTATGATGAACCTTTGCAACAAACATGTTACAGATAGTTGGCATTTCCTCATTTTCTATAACTTCTGAGAGAATGTGCGTTTTTACTGTTTCATAAAAGTGTGTCAGAGTGTAGGACTGGGTTTCTGGTGCAAGCTAAACTACCAGGAACCCGGTGCACTGTCTAAGTAAAAGAAAAGACCTGCCTCGCCATTCAGAAATGCTCAAAGTATACCGCAAATACCCATAAACGAGATCTGCTTGGCTATACAGTCAGTTGTGTAGCTATGTATGAGTTCTGGAAGGGTGTGATTTTTCTCGCCCATGAAGGTTAGTTTTACATGGAATGTTGCCAATACCTTCTCGCAAACCTCTCACTACAGAAAATTCCGAAGTTAATTTCAAAGAAGGAATGAAACTGTTGGTAGCGTTAGCACTAAGAATTATAGTAAAACGTGCAAAATCAAAGGAATGAAGGTAGATGTCATAAATTTTCATTACGTATCAACACAATTTAGAAATACATAAAGACATAAAATTTGCCGTTTGTGCCGTGCTTTTTCTTACAGATGTGTATTGCAAAGGCCAGATCTAAATTTAAGTGCGAGATGAAATGTTATTACCTATAAACACCTATCGATAAACGTGAAGTAAATGTAAATTTAAGTTAAGGCATCAAGATATGACGTCTGATTCATCACTGCAACGAACGCGCCATCATCAAGACAAATTGGCGTCTATAGATTCCCTAGCGAATCCAAAATTACCCATATACTGTAATTCTGAATTCGTTTGATCCGGTGAATAATTCCTCTCTGTATTATCCATGGACGTCCATCTAGTCATCCGACAGCAATGGACTAATCTTATTATTCATGTTAACTTCCCTTTAGTGGGCTCTCGTGTACATTAAGCAAGAGATACAACTACAAGGATTTGTAAAATGAAGTCCATTCGTTTCAGTGATTCTCTTGTATATTTGTTACAAATCCATAGACTTTCAGGAAACTTTAATCCAGGGATTCTCAACCTTTTTTGGCCCATGCACCCTTTCATCCTAATCAGAATGTCATCCCCTCCCATTATCAAAATTGTCTGTCTCAAAAGATGCATTCCAAATAATATGCAACAAAATACTAACACAAACACACAGGCTAGCGGAGAGAGAGCCCACCGTGACCTCTTAGTAGCGCGGACCGATGCACACTGCGTTTCGTGAGGTCCTAGAGCCAGTTTGAGCCTGCCAAACTGCGATCACAATTCCACCCCCGAAACTCTGGAATATCTCCCCCCCCCCCCTCCCCGTTGAGAACCACAGTTCCTTTCTCAAAGGCCGCACCAAACTGAGTAAGGAATTATTGTGTCCCAAATTCCAAGGATTTGGATGCTATTTACAACAAATGCACAGAAGAATCCACAAAGTCAAGAGGTGTCATTTTTCCGTTATGGTTAGTTCCACCGCCATCGATGGTAATAATAATAATAATAATAATAATAATAATAATAATAATAATAATAATAATAATAATAATAATAATAATAATTCCAAAAAAGTGGAAATGTGGAGTAGAAGGGTTGAAAGGGTGAGACCTATAGAAATATTAAGAAGTGGAAAACTTGGATTAGAGTTTTTTGGGGTGGTTTGTTCATATGAAGACAAAAGGGAACGATAGGCTGGAGAAAGCGAGAAGTAAGTATTAGGATGATAGTGAGGAAAGCCAAGAAGTGCCGGCTAGACTAAAGGAAAGGGGCGTTGAAACCAGAGCCATGGAATGAGGCAGTGACTAGGTGGGGTGGCGGTGTAACAGGGGATGAGGGTTGGGTTTATTCGGCTCGCTAACGCGGAAACTTTTGGTACGTACATAAATAGTCTAAAAAAAAAAAAAGAAAAAAAAAACTCCGGGAACTACGCCAAACTATTTCAAAAGGAACCTGTTTACTTCCTTTGTTAATAAAGTGAAGTAAAAAACAAAACTTGGGTTAATAAAGGATTTACTGAACAAACTGGTGTCGCAACGTCTGTGGTCATCGACGCCTGGTATAAGTAACTTCAGCTACAAAGAAAAGAAAAGCATTAAAAAACGGACAATGAAAGTTTATGAGTCACAATCGAAAGACTTAAGATTGAAGATCTAATTTAAGTCTACAGTGTACACGTTATAAATATACGACTCTTCTCAAGCTGATAGAAAATTTTCATTCAGAGGCTGTAAAACTTTTTCTCTCTCTTTCCTGGATAGATTGTGGCTAAAGACAAGGATAATATAAAAGATTCGTCTAATATCGGTAAGAACAACAAATACCTATATTAGTGCTGAGGCAGCTGCAATTAGTACTAAAAAAGGAAATATAAGCCAAAAATGTCACGATTATACCCTTACAAAAAGGACTTCATCACACAAGCTGTTCGTTCACTCTTACTCTCTTACTTTTAGATTAGTTAAGGGTACTAACTAATCTTAAAGTAATGAGTGAACTTGTATAGCAAATTATATCCTGACGATATAACTTCATCGTTTACTAAGACCGGAAGTGTTTGCCCGACATCAACATTACAGAGCAGGAACTACATCAATGAAAAGCCTCTCAGTTGTTGAGAAAAGTAAAAGCATTCTAAAATTTCATTCTAAAATTTTTTCCAAAAAACAAACATCCTTTGAGTATGAATTGCTGATGACAATTCACACAGAATAATTTCTAAGAATCTGGGGCCCATTTTAGAAATGAAAATTGTAAGAGTTCAGTTCTAGAAAATCCTTTTCATCATCCTACTCTGTTCTTTCTCCCCTCTAACAAGTATTCTTATAAATAGTACTTCATAATGAAAAACATACTTTAATAGTAAGGTCTGAAGTCATTATTCTTCCAGAGAGAGAGAGAGAGAGAGAGAGAGAGGGGGGATGCGCCTGTAAACTTTACATCAAATCAGATTATCAAAGATATTACCAATGATGATAATATTACTTTTTTAAGTAAAAATCAGCGTTACATTCAATATTCAAAATCATTCCTGCTCCTCTTTGTCTGCATTTTTGTCTTTCATGCATGAAATAAATCGAAATTATTATAAAAATATTCAAATTAATCAAAATTAGGTAATATAAAAATAAATATCAAGACAGGTCATTTATTCATAATAACACTTCAGAGAACACTGAGTATGAATAATAACACGCATACTAATATGTTCATTTAAAATATATTAAAAAAAAAGTGCATAAAAATCTCTCTTAAGTAAAGCTGCATAAAAAGTGTAATTTCTGTGCACTCTCTCACACATACACAGGCAAAAATGAAACATACCCATGACATACTTTGCAATGCGGCAAAGGTCTGCGGTTCCTGACAAGAAACAATAAGCAACACGCAAACGGAAAAAGAAATGCAAATACAGGTGGTGGCATAATAATCCACTGCTGGAAAAGAGTAAAGCTGCAAGGTTTTTAATCATGGTAAAAGTTTAGTTACCCTTCCATTGAAAATAAATAAGTAAAAAGATGACTGATGTTAGGGAAACGAGTTTAAAACTACCCTAGACATACTGAGGATTTCGAAAATATTAATCCAATAAAACACAATTCAAAGAAAAAAAGAAGGCAAAATAATTAGCATCAAATGTGAGGAAACGACATAAAATTAAATCTGAACACATAACTATGGCCATCCCTGCAGCACCTCGCCGATATCACTCAAATGTGATTAAGGAATGAAGAGCGGAGGCTGGCGTTTGAGAATACTCCCCGAATAAACAAATTGCCTTAAGAAACTTATAATAATAATAATAATAATAATAATAATAATAATAATAATAATAATAATAATAATAATAGGGAAACACCTGGTGTTCACCAAATCCCCTGTGTCAATTGGCCTCAAAAATACTTCAGAGAAAGTGGGCGGGGTTTGGCTGTAACTTTCTGAACATCGTTGGGCCTAAGAGCTTCATGCAAAGAATAATGCCCTTGTTTCTCATTCGTTCGTTCCAGGTCACGTCATCAATTGGAATGGTGCCTCTGTCATATCCGAGAGTGGAGATGTTGGTGTTCGTCACTCAGTGGAAGGGGCTGCTATAAGAAAGGAGCGTGCTTTTGAAGGGAACAAAACCTTCACTGATGAGGATAATTTTGTTAATTCGCTAATTATTGGCCACTTTGTCGACGATTTTAAGATACATGTTTCTGGTGATTGTGAGACCCCTGATGCTGCTCACACCTCTCATTTATCCCAGATGATTGATGTGGCCATAGCTGAGAGTCATGGCACCGATGGAGTCTGTTGAGCTGGAATCACCCGCACGACCACTTCGTCGTTCCTGCCGTCTCGCCAACAGGAACAATCGAACCAGGGTTACCTGACCAAGAATCCGCTTTGTACCAGTTTCTTGCGTTGTCGTCTTAACACTCCCCCCATTGCTTTACCGTTAAGCAGGACTGATGAGGGATACGGGGTAGTATCTGAAAGTCTCTCCCTATCATTTTTAACTCTTTGCATAAATATTTTTAACACTACTGTGGCTTTTAATTCTCGATATTATAGCCAGGTTACAGGGGTTTCTTGGTTCATTATTATTGTTATATTATTATTATTATTATTATTATTATTATTATTATTATTATTATTATTATTATTATTATTATTATTATAGTAACGATAATTTGCACGACACACAAAAGTAATAGGAGGTCTGGAAAAACTATACCGCGAGTGTTTGAGGCAAAGTTGAGCCTGGCCTGCATTGCACGAACTTCCTTCGCTGGAAGTAGACTAAAACCAAACCGCATGGGCTAGAAGACAGAAGCTGACGGAACAAACATAGATCCGCCCAACCCTCCCCGTAATTCTTCCTATAATAACATTTTAGTTTGATTCCAACGTGTACAACATCTTGGAGTATAGGAGAAATGGTTTAGAAAAACCAAAAAGCACCAATGAATTTCTTCGCTTCCAACAAAGGAAAAAAATCAATAAAATGGAGTTTATAAACAACAGAAGAAAATCAATTATAAAATAATAAAATTAAATAAAACAACTAATTTTTCGTATTATTCCAAATTCACAGTATCGTACTGAGTACTGATAAATGAAGGGAAAGTAGAGCAAAGCTAGAAAATTCATAATTCCGGTACCAGCCTGAGGCATCCTCGCTTCAAAACAAAATCTACGTGACACACCGAGTACTCTCAGGGAACACAGATCCAGCGCTCCTGATTCAAAAGATCTTTTAAGCATTTTTCTGAAGACACTTTAAGTCCTTGTTAGAATTGTAATTATTAATGTATGTGAGGCACTGCAAGCTTTCCAACCATATGTATTTGAAATCTCTTCCTAAATTGTATTTAGAATTGTTAACCATTCTTCAGGTGTGAGATAATACATCTGACTGTATATAGACGTCCATCTGTTTTTCCCTAATGGCAGATGCTACTTTTGCGCTCACAAGAGTTCTTGACCTGTCAGAGATTTTGCGTCAATAAAGGTCTTATGTAATCATAAGACCCCCCCGACTGATTAGTGCTAATTCCTGTACTGTTTCGACAGTTTCACGGCTTTATCACTCGCCCTTAGCAGCTGTTTTTTGGATTATCCTCGACGTTTGGAAGCAGTGGCGTTCCTGGGGGGGGGGGGGCCTGTTTGAAATCGCCCCCCCGGGCCCCAAAGTGAGGGGCCCCCCAAAATGCGAAATTTAACCACTGCTGCTATGACAGGACAAGCTAAATCCAATTGCCCCAAAATGGTCAATGGTCCCATCTATATCTGGACCCGAAAGTTTGGGGCCCACTAAAGGGCCCCAATTTCCAATTTTGTAAACAAAAATATAACAAAAATGTTATGTAAAAGAAATAGGGCTCTCCAGGGCCACCCTCCCAATCGTAGAGCCCATTATAGACCTTCTCATACGGATCGGAGGAGGGTGGGTAACGTTGATTGGGGTAAAGGCAGGGCCGATCTAAGGCAATTGATTACTGCTTATAGGGGTCCTAATTATCCTCTGAGGGCCCCCATAATGGCCCCATTTGCCTAGATAATACACATTCAAATGATTCAATGAATCTGACCTTCTGCTTAACCCAGGTGGCCGGTGGCCCCATTGAAGGCAATTTAATCGTGTAGCAAGGGAGGAAACGCTTCAAAAACACAGTGCAGACTTTGCCTCCTTTTATGATGATGTCCAGCCAATCTCCCTGTTCAATATGATAGGTGCACGTGTAATGTTTTTCAATAGAGAACTACCAAGGCTACCAGTGGATATTTTGAAAAAATCAATGTTTATGGAAAAGATGTTTGCCCCAATCTCACAACAGCGGCAATTAGAATTTTACTTACCATAACAACATCTATTGCTTCTTGTGAAAGATCCTTCTCAAAGCTGAAGCTAGTGAAGAACTATTTACGCAGCACAATGAGCCAAGACAGGCTTAGTAGTTTAGTATTAATGTCAGTGGAATCAGAAGTGCTGGATAAAATTGATATGAGTGATATAATAGAGGAGTTTGCTGCCAAGAAGGCACGTCGAAAATTGTATGACAGTAGGAGCAAGTGAGCAACTTGAAAAGTGTTAAGTGTAGGCCCTACCTACTAACAAGTGTACTAACATCAACAAGAATACCAATGCTTTTGTTTTGTTTATAATCTTGGAGCGGTCTCTGGCCCTTCCTCTCCCTTTTCTCCCTTCCAGCAATATTAAATTAACTCCCTAACTTCACTTTACTCTGTTCTACCTTCCCCTTCATTGTTATACCTCCCTTCACTCTATTCTACCTTCCCTTCACTCTGTTCTACCTCCCTTCACTCTGTTCTTCCTCCCATCACTCTGCCCTACCTCCCTTTTATTATGTTCTACCTTCCCTTCATTCTCTTCTACCTTCCCCTCACTCTGTTCTACCTTCCCTTCACTGCTTTAACTTCTTTTCATTCTGTTCTACCGTCCCAAACTTTGTTCTACCTCCACTCACTCTGTTCTAACTCCCTTCACCCTGACCTACCTCCCTTCACATAATGGAGTCCCTTCCAGCAATATTGATTCATTTAACTCCCTCCACATCATATCGCCATCAGAGTACATTACTGTTATCCTCATTTTTACCATTTATCATTGTGCTTAACTGGATTAAGAGGATCTTCAGTTATTCAATGCACACCTAGTTTTAAGAAATAAAATTTCTGAAATTTGCATTTACAAGCCTTTAAAATCATCTTACAATTGCTCATATTCTAAAAATTTTTCTGGGGTGCTTACAGCGGCCCCCATGAACCCCCCGTCTCTTTGGCTTATTTCGCTCGCCTCCCACCCCATAAGAGGGGCCCCAAAATGTCTAGGAACGCCCGTGTTTGGAAGTGTTTATCTTTGTGACAGTTAAAGTGTATACCATGACTCGATAGAAGAAGAAACGACAGCCGTCTTCTGGTTACTTCACGGACGAAGCTCGCCCTCCAGCTAAGAAGAAGAGATCCGGTAGCAGCCAGGCAACACTTGATCTACCAACCCACCTATCTCCCCCTTCGCCCTCCACCTCATCTTCCTTGCAAACCTCTCCTCCTCATCCTCTGAGGTCCTCGGACCCTCGTCCTCCACCTCCTCTTCCTCCGTCCTACCCCCAATCCCCCTCATCTTTTACCTCTTCCCCCTCCAGTCTCCGACGCAAACGAGTACCCTCCATTACCGTAGTTTCGAGTGCTTCCCGCTGAAGGATGGACCTCGTATGCTGCAGTAGTGGCTCTTCAAAAAAATAACCTTAGCATCAACATCTCAGCAAGGCCGAACCACAGGGGAAAATTCACCATTACTCCAAAAGACCTAGCAACAGTCGAACTCCTGAAGGACAAAACAGAATTTCAGTTACTGAACCCAAATGAGAAGCTAAACAAGGCCATCATCTGTAACTACCCAACAGAGCTCCCTCTGGATCCTCTTCTGGAGCTCCCCCATATTGTGAACGCAGAGAGATGTTTAACCAGATACAAAACACCTTCATGGAAGATCCTTACCACCTTCAGAGGACCAGTCCCGAGCCAAGTATGGCTTAGGACATGGGATACTACCCCACAGAGGAATACACGCCAGAGCCTCTCGGGTGCTACAGATGTCAGCATTACGGTCATCACCAAGAACGTTCCAGGGACCCTGCAATCTGCGCCATCTGTAGCAAGAAGCATGAAACGAAATTGTGTTTCAAGAAACTGAAAAAGGGGGAACCTACAAACCCAAGTGCCCGAACTGTTCTGAACGTCATCATGCACGGTTCAAACGATGCAGTGCTCGATTATCCCCCATTGCACAGTTGAAAGCCAGAGCCAACCTGTCAAAACTACCTCCTATAACAACACCTGCACCCAGGCCAACGACACCACCAGATCCACGGGTAGAGACGACCAAACAAGTGGTTGAGGCAGCGCCTGTTTTGTCATGATACAGGGACTCAAACTGAGCAGTCAACACCCCAAACCCCTCAATGTACTCCTAACCCAGAACCTCAAGCCTCCCCATTCCTCTTCAACCTACTCCAAATCCCGTCATCGAACCTCAAGCCTCAAGCCCGGAAATACAACAGCCACAGGTGCTTTTCTCAACTTTAGACCTCCTCGGTGCCCTAACCAAAGCCGTTAAGATAGGGTGTAAAAACCCAAACAGAACCGCAAACACTGGGAAAAAAGACCCGGAAATAGAGAGAAAAGGAATTTTCTCATTGGTACACGATCTGTTCGAAGAAATCTGCTACCATCATTGCATTTCTCCCACCGGGGATACCCTCAGACAGCAGCTCCCAGACAAGTACTCTGATAGTGGTTAATCAACTGATTAGCAACTACCCTGTTTCTACCACTTAAAGCCTCCCTTTCCTCTTTTTTCGGCCGCCTCACGCCTAACGACCGAAATTTTTTCAACTATCGCTCTAACTACCACTTAACTATTACGTTTATTTGTGTTGCTTTCTCTAAAACTTAAAGCTCTTCATTTCCTCCATCGATCCCTGTCACTAAAAGATCGATGTTCTTTCCTTTTTTCAAAGGAAGTTAAATATGGTATTAAACCTCCATAGATTTTCTGTTTTTCCGAATTTTCTCCGACGATAAATATTTCATTTATACACCTTACTGGCTATCTACCACTTGCCAGGACTCGCTACTATCGCTCTTTCTCTCCAAGTGACGGGTACCTGAGGGCTCAAATAGGTTTGCAACCTCGCCTGTTAACCTTTCATTTCATACCATTTCACTGGCACGCCCATCAATCACAAATAAAGTAAACACCTTCATATCCTTAATTTCACCTGCACATCAAAAAATTACTAACGGGCTGCTCTATGAGCAAGAGCCCGTGCTGGCATAAAGCCAGCTTAATCAACAATAACAACAACAAGTGTCAATAAATGAGAATACCTTGAATCTGCCTCTTCCTCGCCGCTTGTTATAAGCTCACCCACCACTGGTCCCTGCAAATTATAGTGTATCAGAAATATGGCTGATGCCCTCTTTTAAATACAAATTTATTTTTTTGGTAGAGTGTCAAAGAATTTTCATGAAACAGATTTCCTATCAATGCCAACATTAAGGACATTTTAAGTTCTTGACTTTTACCCTATTTTTCAGCCAAAGAGAAAAACTACATTAAAATATAAGGATAAAAATATTTCTGCCCTAATATGAAAAACTGCAGGGGTGAGACATGAGAAGAAGGAAAAAGGTTCGAGGAGGGGAAAGGATAGATCAGTGTCTTTTGGGGTGATCTGGCCATGTAGAAAGAATCGAGGTCGATTGGCCGGTGAAAATAATCTATAAATTGGCACTGTTAGGAGGGAGGACGAAAGGAAGATGTCGAAAGTCCCAGCTAGGTATGAAAGAGGCGCTGGAAAGGAGGAACCTTAAATTTTGACAGGAGGGAGAGAGCGTGCAAGATAGAAGTGAATTGCGCTGTGTGTGTAGACGTCTGAAGTGATGTTGATGAGCATCTGTGTACGCACATGAAGCGACTCATGATTCTCTACTTGAAGTATGAAATTGCCTGACATTTCAGAGCATTTTATAGCTTTACTTCTTTTTCAAAAGTGAACTGATTACAACACGATGGCACTTGGATGTGGTCCTTGAGCACTGTACAGTAGGCTATACTGCCATTTAAGGTCGCCCTGCTCGAGGGAGAGTGAAAAGTTATAATTTCGAAATCGGGACAAAATGTTAGAAAGGTCACTTGTTCCCTTGGTTTCTTCAAAATAGCGAAAGTCAGTTCGTCAGAAACATTTTCACAGAGAGAGAGAGAGAGAGAGAGAGAGAGAGAGAGAGAGAGAGAGAGAGAGAGAGAGAGAGAGAGAGAGAGAGAGAGAGAGAATTCGACAAACACTGTAATGAAAACAGTCGCTATGGAAAACGAATCAAGATACTTTCGATTAAATGAAAGAGACACTAACAGTGGAATGGAAATAATTGTATTTCGGAAAGATTACTTTTCTGGAAGGCCACACTGCCACTGCCACAAATTCAAACCATGAGGTGATGTTTGAAGCAGTGGCCAAACTTTTGTATAATAAAAGAGCAAATAGCTAACGTGAAAAATTTCTTCTTTTGAATATTCAAGAAATCACTTTGCAACGGAAAGCAAAGTATATTGCTTGGATGAATTACTGTTATTACACAAAACACGATGAAATGAAAAACTTTTAGTATCTATCGAAGTATACATATACAACACACAGCCCACAAATCGCACTGCTGAAAGATTATAGCGCCCTGAATAACAAAGGTAAAGATTGAAACAGCTGAAATAATAGTCGTAGTTTCCTTCCAAAAGACGGAAACAGCTAACCAAATGAATGGCCTTTTTAATATTCAATTAATCGCAGCGCACTGGCAACTACGGTTATTCTTTTTCAAATGAATTCCTGTATCGGGAAACACACTGTAAAACTGCCGAAGAATGGTATCTACCAATACCAACATATCCTAACAATAAAGAATGTACTTGAACATCAAACATTTCCGTAGTCAGCCATCACGGCTGCACAGAGCGAACTTTGACATTTGTTTATCTCTTGTGGAGGCACCGTGACCCAGACATTCGGGCAACGAAGTCAGATATGGGAAAAGCCAATAAAAAAGTCGTACTAGATAAGGGAAACTGACTCATGTACCATATCAGTAACAAATTCGCTCTCTCTCAATACCACAAAATAATTCCTCTAGAGCTGCTCAGAAAACACGGAACTGTAAATGCCTATTCTCTCTCTCTCTCTCTCTCTCTCTCTCTCTCTCTCTCTCTCTCTCTCTCTCTCTCTCTCTCTCTCTCTCTCTTTCTCTCTCTCTCTCTCTCGTTTTACTCTTTTATACATTTAACCGTCTACGTTCCCCACCGCAAATTTAGTTTCCTGCCTGGACATCAACTTTAGTTTCCTTTACAATCTAAGTAAACTCAGTTGTTATTAATCATTAATTTTGTAAATGTGGGCCATCACTAACTCTGGGTATTATATATTTCATGATCCTCTCCTTTTACTGCCTGCGTGAAGGAATTGTTTGATTAATTACTTCTTTGCTAATCTTCCATTCTTTATTCTGTCACAGTCGTGTTTCGTGCAACTTTCAACTTCGCAATCAGACTCGAATTTACTTTAAAATTTCCTTTCTCATTATTCTTTAGTGACTAGTTTCCTTTGTTTGTTAATCATTATTCGAGGTCTCATGCTGGGTCGGCAGTTTTACAGATATGAACGTTTATCGTTAGAGTCAATAGATACTGTACTTCGTTCCCCAAGAGGATATTATAATAAAATTGAAAAGGTGAAAAGGGAAAATATGCGGCCCAGTGGGGTAAATAAATAAGCGCAACGAACCATGGAATAAACACTACAAAGGCCTTCATTAAACAAGTTTTTAGAAAACACAGTATACATAAGACAAGTAAAACTATCGTAGGACACGAACAGCCCTACAAAGAATTGTCAGAAATAATCGAGCTGAAAGAAAAGGGAGCCCTCACAGACAATCTAAATGGACTGTCTTAAACAACCATAGTAACTGCAGAGTAGAAGGAAAAACTGAATTTGTCTCGGACGGTTTGGAGCTGAAACTGAAATTTTTGTCTTCAGTGAAATAAATGACATTAGCCAAAATCATGTTTGATCTCCTTTCTAAGGTTATGCAATTCCAAAGCTCCCTGCAAGCGCGATTCATGCGTAGAAGGTTCAAGTTCCGATGAAGCAGGAATTTTTGAGGCTAGTTCCGTTAGGCTGCGTCCACACCAGTGACAAAACACGGTGAGAACATTAAGACTGACAAGTTGGGTAACAAGTTGTTAAGTCGTTGAGAAACATCGTAGTAGACATGTTACGGATTTGTTGGGCGACATGTTGGCAATCCTGGTGTGGACGAGATGATGTCGTCAGAGACCTCTCACCAACCATTCATTTGCAGCAAGTACTCAAAATCACATCTTGAGATCCTTAAGAAGTTTTCGAACACTCTTTTCTCTTTTATTGTGCGTGTCGGACGACACATATCATCCTCTATCAACATGTTTATCAGAGTTTGGTGCACTTCGCCTTTCCTGTTGCATAATAACGATGGTCTTGTCCATGCTCTACATTTTCTTCTTCTCCGATGGGCACACAAAACAACAAATGATGCAGCTGCCAGCAAAGCATCCTCACACGACGACATGTCTGCCACTTCTGGAGACATGGTGTGGACAGTTTCACCAAGTCGACTCTTATTGCCGACATGTCTCTCAACATTGTGACAGATATGTCCCCATACACATCAGGAGATTCGTATCCTGATGTCTCCTACTGTGTCCCACACAATGTTTCCAATTGGTCACCAAGCAACATGTCACTGGTGTGGACGCACCCTCAAGTACCACTGAGCTTCTGTGTTGGCCAGACCAGTACATTATCTACTTGGTGGTTAGACGGCAGTGGCGTGTCATAACCAGGGCGAAGAAAGTCATGGGGTTAGCAGTTTTATATCAAAACATTCATTGAGAACCTATAAAACTAACAGCCACACAAACGTATGTTGAAGACAGAGTGAACAGAAAAAAGGAAGACACACATAAATATATACATTCATACATGCACAACTACCAGCAATCCTACACCTTTTTAATGAAGCGTATTATTAAATGGGTCTCTTAATTTTACCTTTGGAAGTAATAAAAACTGAACATTGAAATAAAGTCAGATCTGTAAATTCATTTCATTTCCTCAGGCGCAGAGATTTGTGCCCCATAAATAATCATCTGGCTTAACATCCAAATCCTGACACTCTACCACTCTTGGTATATCCAACATCTCAGAGAAGAAACTGTCACACAAAACAAAAGCAGATAGTCGTTCAATTTGGCAACAGACAAAAATCCGAAACAGTCTTCTGTACGATATTTGTTTTATTTCCTTTTCCAGATTAGAATACACCAATATGACCTTGAAACGGTCAGTATTCAATCATGGTAGACAGACATCTACCCTCAGTGACATTTATATATCAGTGCAAAATAAAGAGTATATACTCCGCCGTATATCAGTATAACAGTTTGTGTAATATTTTCCATAAAAGCCATATCAGTTAATCTTGAGACTTTTTACATTTTCTCTTGAGGTAATAAAACTACAAAGGAGACTTGCAATGAGAACGGACCATGATTTCTTGCCAGCTATCTGCAAGAAGCCACACTCACACTCAGATAACAGCCATCGAAGATAGCTATTCCATCGGGAAAATCTTTCATGAGATGACCATCTCAAGTCGGCTGCACCAAAAATGCAAACAAACATTAAAAATAAATCTTATTGGGAGGCTTGCATACTGAAAATAATCAGTGCAATTAGAAATGTTCTCTCTCTCTCTCTCTCTCTCTCTCTCTCTCTCTCTCTCTCTCTCTCTCTCTCTCTCTCTCTCTCATTTAAGCAAATGGCCATGTACTTTGTAGAGCTTTTTATATAACTCCTAATTTCGATCCTGCGAGGTACTAAAAAGGAATCAAATGGTTTACCTTTATATACCTTTATATACTACTGTTTTCCAGGCTGAAATCCGAGCAAAGCTTCAAGGAGCTCGCCGTAATCCGGAGAGTTGATTTAGAGAAAAACGGTGACGAGTGACTACAAATTTCTGCATCATCAGGCCAAGAAGGACGTTTTCAACAGAGTATTGGCATCACTATGTCCATTTTCTTTTCACCAATATAATTATGCCTCATCTTTCAAAATCATATTTTGTAACCTTTGCACTCAGTGCGACCAAGCGACCTAAACGGTAAAGTTTCCAACAGAGTGCACTATTATTTATCTTGAAGAACATAGCAATTGCACTTACTTAATGGAAACGTAAAATAAACGTATTAATTCTCCGACCTTTCAACATGAAAACCACAAAAAAAACTAATATCAAGTGTACGTATTTTTAGATGCACCCGTTTTGAGCACGACTTGAATCGGTACGCACAAAAGAGAAGTTATTTATAGACATGTCAGCTTGAAAAAGATAATCAAGACTGAAAAGTACGCTAACAATAAATCATTACATAACTGCAACACTGGCCCCGATATTCAGGAAGGCGGCCAAAATCTTGTATTTAATCTAAACCAAAATCTACCGAACGGACTCTGAACCTCAACCTTCAAGGGACCGTCCCAAAGGTAACGGTTCATCAAATAGGGCTCCTTACCCAGTTAGCCGTCGATAAATCAATTATGGACGAACTTCTAAGGAAAGGGTCCAGGACGAAAATACGACGGGATTGCAAGACCTGAATGGGTTGTGCATCTCTGTTTCGATGGTTTTCTTGCGGAAGGGGACTGAGCATATTTCACATACACAATTCTGTAGACCATTATCATAAATTGGTAGGGGAGTTAATCTTTTAGCAATGCCAAACAGTTATAGTCACGCACAAGCCATAACTATCGAAGGTCATGAACTCCACCTTCAACAATGAAATAGCAACTTTAGTCATTCTGAGAACGGATTCCAACAGATCCGTTCTGAGGAAAACTTTAGGTGTTCATATACCATCCCGAGAAAGGTGCATTAGGTTGAGGGGAGGGGTTCTCTGGCGTCGTAACTGCCAGGGTCATTGACATGAGATGCATGAATTATGACTGATGAAAATAAAAGTGCCGATTGCCACTGGATGGTCAATCGGTAACAGACGGTATTCATGACGAATTATCGCAGATGAGGAAGCATAACGAAGTACAGTAGTTAACAAAACGTTTTCAGAGAAGCAAAAACAACCATAACAAGTGAACTTTCAACAGGAAATGATAACCAACTTTGTTCAATTCATCTTCTATTGCTTATATTCATTGCCTTGGGGCATTTTCTGTACATCTGTTGAAACGTAAAATGTGGGGGAAAACATTATATTTCAAAACACTGTAAACTAGACCGAACATGTTAATTTTAAAACATATCACCCAACGATACTGAATTTTTGCTACTGACTTAAAGTCGTTAATTGAAGTTATCGTGTTTCTAGCCAGTGCACCCGGAGACTGGTTCTAGAACACTGCGTAAAAGGAAGGAAATAAACTTATTTCCTTCACACGTCTTCCAACGGCTAGAAATTTTGATATACGCTCGTCCTTTCATCAACTAGATTTAAACTTCTTTTAGGTAAATTATAATCTTTATCCTCTCTCCATTATTCATCACCACTTATATAGTGCACTTATATATTGGAGGAGATGTTACGTACCTCCTACAATATATTTTGGATCTTTGAAAAAGGAGAAGAAGAGAGAGAGAGAGAGAGAGAGAGAGAGAGAGAGAGAGAGAGAGAGAGAGAGAGAGAGAGAGAGAGAGAGAGATTCTTTTATTGTCCCCTCACAATTCATTCTATTACATTTCGTTCTTCCGTTATCTTTCTTTACCATTCCGTAGCATCCCCATAAAATTCGAAAAGTCTGAATTACGGAGATAAAAAATATTTTGGGTCAAAACTCTGCCATTTTTCTCTATATCACCGCTGCTAAAATTGTAAGGGACAGTTTTTTTGTTACAGAAAAACAAACCGTAACAGCCTCGTCACCGTGGCTGATAAAATGGTGACCACAACTCCCAGCTACCGAAGCAGGAAGAGAAGTATTTTTGGGAAATGGGGACAAAACGAATCAGTGAAAGGTAACACGTATTACCTTTACGAATCTTCGACATTCTTGGTTGCCGCGTAATAAAAAATCATCCCAAATGTAGTCTGAACGACCCTTAAGGGGAATGCTGATGTTCACACTACCTTTCTATATTCTCATATAACAAACTGAATATGAACATAATAAGATGTGCTGTTGTAGACATTTCAGTTCGTCTATTATCAGTTTGTCGTTCTATCATACCAGCTAGGAATCTCGCAAGAAATATGAGTCTAATATTAAATTCCTTCAATTACACCGTAAACTAAGTGCCGGGATCAGTCTCACAAAAATGACCAAGTAAGTATACCTTAGTTTAACCAGACCATTGCGCTGATTAACAGCTCTCCTAGGGCTGGCCCGAAGGATTAGACTTATTTTATGTGGCTTAGAACCACGTTATACCGAGAAATAAATTTCTATCACCAGAAATAAATTCCTCTAATTCTTCATTGGCGGGCCAGAGATTCGAACTCGGGCCCAGCAGAGTGCTAGCCCACAACTCTACCGACTCATCCCACGAGGAACTACAAAAATGACCAAAAACATGCTGCACTAGGGGCAGAGACAAGTCTTGTGACGCATTCCTGTAATCAATTTACTTTACACACAGGGCTTCACAAAAAATTTTAATGTTAGCTGAAATATCTACCAAAAATCAGATGTGTGTATATATATATATGTATATGTATATGTATATATATATATATATATATATATATATATATATATATATATATATATATATATATATATATATATATATATATATATATTATACATACATATACAGTATATATATAATATATATATATTAATATATATATATATATATATATATATATATATATATATATATATATATATATATATAAATGAATCTCGAAAATATGGAACGTGTTGAATATATAAATAAAGGCAAGTACCACAAAGGAAAGTGAAACAACAGAGTGGTGCTAGGCCTTTTGACTTACTGTCCTTTACAAAGGCCTTTCAACTTACCGTCCTTTACTCAGCAGAGTAAAGGACAGTAAGTCGAAAGGCCTAGCACCACTCCGTTGTTTCACTTTCCTTCATGGCGTTTGCCTTTATATATATATATATACATATATATATATATATATATATATATATATATATATATATATATATATATATATATATATATTATATATATTATATATATATATTATATATATATGTATATATATACATTAGATGACCAACCCGGCGTTGCCCAGAAAATCTCTGAATGACAACCGATAAACTCTCTCTCTCTCTCTCTCTCACTCTCCCTTTTCCTCTCCCTCTCACTCTCTAACTCTCCTCCATTCCTGTTTAGATAGTTGCTTCAGTTAAATTGCCCAGCATTTTTCACATTTTATATTTTGCCACTTCTCACATCATCATTCCTATTGGGGCTGAACTTGAACTTGAAGTGCATCGGGAGTGTCTCTATTCATCCCAGCGATCTCGAAAACTGTGGATTAGACTCTAATATCTGTCATCTTTGGCATTTTATTTTTCACCCCTTCTCACAGCCCCCTTCCTATCAGGACAAAACTTGGATTTAAAGGGCATCAGGATTTTCACTATTCATCTCAGCAACCTCAAAAAGTATGGATTAGACTCTAATATCAGTAGTTTTCGGCTATTTTTACATGTCACCACCTTCCCAACCCCCTTCCTATTGGGACATCTTGGATGACTTAGGACAAACTATGTGCTGGCCTGTCAGTGGCACTTCCGCTGCAGGTGCATTTGTGTCGACGTTGGAGGTTTGCACAGTTGGATACAGCGAGATGTCTGATGCACGCTTTTGTGCTTGCCTGACGATGATCAGGATTTAAGTGCATAGAAACAGTGTGAGTGCGTATGTGTGTTGCACTCCTTAATGGTATATTATCCGGGGGGGGGGGTAGACTCTTGCAAGGGAACTTCAGTTTGAGACTGGGTTTGATTTGGTTAGTGGTGCAGTGCTGAAGAACCACCACTGGAAAATCTGTTACTTGTCGCCATAGAAAGTGAGTACCATAACTCATGAACACTTATATCTTTTCCAGACATTTTGTGGAAAGACTAGCAGTGCTGCAGTGAAATTCCGCTGTGTCTCCCTTATACATTTTCCTTTTCTGTTCTCCATTGTACATTTCTCTGTTTTGAATATGAATGTTAATTAACAACATTTCAGGTTTTAATATATGACATGTTTCTTTCAACAGGAATTCTGGGTTTGTCCTGAGAGGATGAATATTTTGGAAGTGGTTTATTCTTTACATACTATTGACATTTATTGTGGTCTACAATAATTATGACCTTTTCACTTTGTTTGGTGACCAGGGTGTTAGTCACTAGCATTAGCTGGTTTAGAATCATTAATCTGAATATTTGTGAATCAGGATTTCCTCTTGTGATGATTTCCATTTATAGGGGGTGGAATTCACTCCATTTCATGATCGTAACTTTTGCTGAATCACTTTTGTTAAATTTGCAAATAAAGTCTCGTTTTGTACGTCAGTGTTTAATTCCAGTAGGCCTTTGTTTAAGAATAGATTTAATGAGAGAAGTCGACAAAAGAGAAGGAACTTACTGACCCAGGGATGAGCCACTGCTACCAGAGACATCTTAGGAAAGTAAGATGTTTGATCCTGTTCTTAAAACAGACACAGCAATAAAAGATGACCCTATTTGACCTGGGGATAGGGTCATTTAACATACACACACACACACACACACACATATATATATATATATATATATATATATATATATATATATATATATATATATATATATATATATATATATATATATATATATATAAATTATATATATATACATATAATATATATATACGTATATATATGTTTGTGTATACATATATATCTATAAATGACAGATTAGACTGAATATTTCATATATACTAAATCTCATTTTGACTGGCTCATTAAGAATTTTTCAAAGTTCTGAAAGCGAATTAGAACATTTTTACAAGGCACTTTAATTATTACATAATGAAAACTTACGAAAATGCATTTTTATTACTCATTCTAAGAACATAAGTACATTCATCATAGGTTAAAGCTAATACCAAAAGGCAAAATAGGCTGTCTTCGATTCATCATCACTGTGATGTGCAGTGATAAAAGCAAATCCACATCTTTATTTAGAAGATGGGAGATACCGTGGTATCGCCTATAATAGATAGTATCACTTATGTAAATAAACTATCTTTCTACATTACCTAGTGATCTTTCGCCAACTGTCAAAAAAAAAAAA